>PVJO010005667.1:0-96043 GCA_004026905.1 Hystrix cristata | reverse complement strand
GGATGGTGAGCAGAGGAGAGAAGTACTAGAAAGAAAGAAGGGGAAAAGCAGAAAGGAAATGGGAAAAAGAGGGGAAAGGGAAAATATGGAAAATGATAAATGAACCTGCTGTAAATAGGGAGGGAGGGTGCAGAGGGGAGGGGGGGAGAGGGGGGAGAACCAAGATACATCATGTATAGGTACAGAATTAATGTAATGAATGTGGCCATTGTATGTAGAATGTACCAATACATGTTCTTGGTTTAAAATAAAATTTAAAAAAAAAAAATAAAATGAACTATTGTTTTCTTGCTATTGAGTTGCCTGGGTCCTTTATATATTTTGAATATTAACGTATTAGTTGTATGGTTTATGAACATTTTTTCCCATTTTCTATATTTTCTTGAGTGTTTCCTTTGCTGTATAGAAAATTCTTAGTTTTATGTAATCCCATCTGTCTATTCTTGCTTTCGTGCCCATGCTTTTGAGGTTGTATGCAAAAGATCATTTTTCAGACCAAAGTCATACAGCATTTCCCACTTTGTTTTCTCCTTGCAGTTTTAAGTTTTCGATCTTACATTTAACTCTCTAATACATTTTGAGTTGATTTTATATATTGTGCGATAAGAAATTCTAACTTTATTCTTCTGCATGTGGACTATCCAGTTTCCCCAGCACCATTTATTGAAGGGCTGTCCTTTTCCCATTGTGTGTTCCTGGCAACTTTACCAAAAATCAGTTGAGCATAAATACACGGATGTATTTCTGTGATTTATATTCTGTTCCATTGGCTGAGGTGTCTGTTTTTATGTGAGTACCATATTGTTTTGATTACTGTAGCACTGTAGTGTATTTTGAAGTCATATAGTATGATCCCTATAGCTTTGTTCTTCTTGCTCAAGATCGTTTTGGCTATGCAGGTTCTTTTATGGCTCCATGTGAACTTTAAGACCACGTTTTCTATTTCTGTGAAAAAATGCCATTGGAATTTTAATAAAGATTATATTGAATCTGTAGATCACGTTGGATATTAAGACTATTTTGACATTCCTGGAAGCTAGCATTACCCTGATTCCAAAACCAGACAAGAATCCAACCAAAAAAAGAAGGATATTAGCCAATCTCTTCAGTCAAATAGACACACCAAAAAATCCTCAGCAAGATACTGGCAAACAGAATGCAACAAAACCCAAAAGATCATATATCACAACAAAGTCAGCTACATCATAAGGATGCAAGAATGGTTCAGCATATGCAAATCAGTAAATGTAATACATCTCATAAACAGAAGCGAGGAAAAAAAACCACATGATCATCTCAACAGACACAGAAAAAGCCTTTGACAAAATCCAATGGCTATTCATAATAAACAGGTATAGTAGAACTTTATTTCAATCTGATAAAAGCCATTTATGGCAAACCTACTGCCAAAATCATATTAAATGAGGAATCACTGAAAGTGTTTTTCTCTAAAATCAGGAACAAGACAAGGTTGTCCACTATCACCACTCCTATTCGACATACTATTCAAAACATCAAGAGCAATTAGACAAGAAAAAGAAAGGGCATTGCGCCGAGCAGGGAGCTGGGGTCCTGTTCAAAAAGAAGGTGCCAATTGAACTGAGTCAGGAAGGGCAGACACTAGTCACACTGATGCACAGGAGCGGAAAGGCCTGTGGGCAGGTGGGTCGGTAATTTTCATGCTGCCCGATGGTACCCCAGTGTCCCCCGCACTGGGCACCATGCAGGAGCATAACTCCATTTGTAACATGCATAGTGGTTTCAGCCTCACTGGGGATATCACGATGGTGCTTAAGACCACTAATGTTAACTGAACACTCATTTTCTACCAAAGGAGGTTTGTTGGGGGCAGAAGTGTCACCTGGGTAGTTCATTCATGAAGGACCCCAAATTTATTTTTTGAAGTCATGTTCAAAAAGATTATAAAAATCAGAGACATTCCCTGAGAAAAGGATATTCATCATGCACACTGGTATATAATTTCTAGACACAGAGTCCACAAGGACCCTTGAATCAATGTTTTCTAGAATTCCTATAATCATCTTATGTTGTATTTTTGTAGTAAAAGCAATAACATTGTTTGTTACTCATTTCTCTCCAAGAACCTTAAAGAACGGGATGGCCTGAGTCTCTCCCGGTCCAGGCCCGGCCCCCAGAGGTCTCAGGCTCTCTGATCTTCCGTCTGTTTATAAGGCAATCTACGGCATAGGTACTATCTCAGTTTCACAAATGAGAAAATTTAACCCTAATAAGTGAAGGAACTGAGAGTTTGAACAGAGATCTAGCTTGAACCTAAACCCTCAATATCCATAATCACTGCACTGGCCACTTCCGGTGGAATTCTCTACATTTCAAGACCACTCACTCTCCCTCACTGCTTTTCTTCACCAAGGAGAAGAAAACCATCTCACCATCTCACCTACCGTCGTGCCTTTCTCTTGACGCTCTGCATTCAGTTACTCCTCCTGACCCAGATGAAGCAAGCCCGAGGAGTCAGCATCTTATTATGTTTATTATTTAAACAGAGTCAAGAAAAAGCACCAGTTACACTAGAATCTGGTGGTTTCTATTGCAACAGAATCACTCACTCCATCAGTCAATCAAGAAGAAGTTATTGAGTATTGCTTGTAAACTCAGCCTGGTGTTGCAAATAAGCACATATGAGTGCTGAAGAAACGCTAAGAGATACCCGGCAGCTGCGGTGGATGGGGTAGCTGTGGCTAGTTCTCAGTGCCAAATCTACGCAATGAGAGACTAAGTCAGCTTTAAGCAGACAGACAGGCAGACAGACATCAGTCTCAGCTGCCGCCCACCACTCAGGGCCCCATAGCAACTGACGGTTGGTCCAGTGTCTTCAAGTATTTTAATAGAAACCCTGGCGGCTCCTGAGTGTCTATAGAAGAATTAGGGGCAATTAGAGATAGCTGGGGGTGGGCTAAAGGTTTTGTTGTGAAATTGCATTTCTATAGAAAGTGTACTGACTTTTACTCACATTACACTATAATTTAGAGCTGCTGGGAGGTGGATCTGATGAACAATTACAGAGGATTAAGCCACCAACTTTGCCCTTGAAAACAAGTACCTATTAAAGATCTTTTAAGCACATGTCACCATGCCTTTTCATTGGGGATTTTATAAGCAGAACAAAGATTGAGGAGAATTTAACACATTCTAAGGAATGGTGAACTTAATGCATTTATAACTCAAATATAAATTGTGAAAACTGAAATATTCCAGGATATCTACAGGGCAACTAAACTCCTCCTGACCAGGCCAAGGGTAAAACCCTTAGCAGGAAAGGTCAGTTCTCACTTGCTTTGTTCACAGAAGTCACTCTAGCCAAGACGCTTTAAGAGATGGGGCCTTAGCCAACGGTGATCCCAGAGTGACAGCCACCCTCCTGCCTGCCGTGGTGCATGGGCCTGTTACAGATGCACTGAGGCAGGAGAGCTGACCTCCATGCTCCTTACCCACCGGAATCACCTGCTGAGCTTGTGAAGAACGTGGATTCCAGGGCCTCGGCCCAAAGATGCAGTCCATGAGTTGGAAGATGAGCTCTAAATCTACATTCTCCAAAAACCCCGTAGGAGTCTGACACCTGCGGGACCCCCGAGCAGCACTAGTGTGCATTGTGGGCTGCAGCATGAATTCTTGTTGCATGAGTCTGTGCTTCACGTCTCAGGTCCTAGGGACTTGGCTTTATGACCTTTTGCAGAATCCTCAAATAACCTTGTGTAGAATAGTATTCAGCAATAACAACAAATGAACAATTCAATTGTTATTGAATAAATAACAATAAATGAAGATACATGCTTGAATGAATCTGAAGGGAATTAGGCTGAGTGAAAAAGGCAATCTCAAAGGGTTATATATTTTATGATTCCATTTCTATAGTACTATCAAAATGACAAAATTATAGAGATGGGGAACAGATTAGTGGTTGCAGGGAATGTGGACTTGGCAATGGGCAGGGCCATGACTATGAAGGGGTAGCAAGAGGGAGTTCCTTTGTGGCACACCTCACTGGCCACACATGGCTTTCTCTTAGCTCCCTCTAATCAACCTTCAGCTTACTTTGTGAAGTGACTAGCCGAGGTTTGTTTAGGGGCAGGGAGCCCGATAGGTAGGGAAAGATAGGATAAAGGCCTCACTGAGCTGTATTAGGAAAAGTAGTTCTGCTTCTACTACTGAAAGCAGTTTCTGCCTTCACAGGTAGACTCTACAGTTAGGGTAATTAGAAAGACAAAGAAGAGAAAGGCTAGCTAGACTTTTGGCAGACTGAGAGAGCAGCCAGGCAACACAATCACCAGGAAAGCAGCCCCCACACCTACCTGATGGAATGCCAGGAGATGATAAGAGACAGTCATTTAAAGACTCTCATTTAATATATAAGACATACATACACATACACACACACCTATGCAAACATACATGTATGCATTTTCTCAGTTTAACATCAATACAGTACATACATGTTCACAGACCCCCTTTACTTATTTTAAGTGTAGAGCTGACTTCCTATAAGCCCTCCCCACTTCACTTATTCATCACAAAAAGACAGAAAGAAACCAAAAGGAAAGCCTGGGTTAAGATCAAAGGCAACCAAAAGATCAGGTATCCAGGTATCAATAAGCCACCACTTGTGGGACAGGAAGACACTAGACCACTTAAATAAAAGGAACTTGGGATAGAGCTCTCTCAGTCCTTCAGCTCTGAAGCCCTCTACTGCCTCACAGTAGCTATCTATCTTCTTTCTCTTCCATCTTTTCCCCTAAAACAAACCGTCTTCTTTAACTCTGCCTTCTTTAATTCACTTATTGGAGCTAGGATCTACGTTCCCTGGCAATAGCACGTTCCAGAGGAGAGCGGTTCATAGAGCCCAGCCTGCTGTGACACTTGGAATGGAATGACTGTCAAAGATTCTTTACTTAAGCATACTTTAGTCAGCCTCCTGAACCCTCCATCAATGTCTGATCAGTCTCATACTTTGATAAGGTTTTTCGTCCTCCACCATCTCCTAGGTAGTACCTGATCGCTCTGGTCCGTCTTCAACAAGAATCCCATTAGGTCAGATGAGCTGGAATCCCCCTTCCTCTGATGATCCCACTTAGTAATTTTTCACTATTGACCCCAACCCTGCTCCTTGGCTATATAACCCCAGTTTTCCATATTGTATCTGGACTTGATCCCAATCTCTCTCTCACTGCGAAATCCCATTGCAGTGGTCCCCACACCTACTGCAGTGGTCCTGAATAAAATTTGCTTTACCAAGCTTTAACAAAGTCTACCAGGTGCCTGAACTTAACAGAACTTACAGCCTGTTGGAGAACAAGGGCAAATAGCAAATACACAAAACAACAAGCAGCACTATGGGGGTTGGTGAAGCAGCTGCCAGCTCTCACCAACTTTACTCCTGATTAAAACTGATTCAAAACCAGGAGCTATTTAATGTGCATCTCACTGCGAGAAGATGGTAAGTACCACAGACTTGCCGAGTTTCAAGACCGCAGCCAATATACACCCATTAATGAATTCTGCAAAGAGGGACAAATAATCTTTCAGAAAGGAAATATCCCTGTATGGGAAGAGAGTCCCAGCCATGGGCACTGACATGGGCAAGAACACAGGGATATTAAAGTACATGTCATTAGGAGGGAAAGATAAGCATACAAGTCTCTTTTGACTTACATTATCAATACAATAGCTACTAGTCCCATTAACTATGGTGCGCTTTAAATGAGGCTAGTCTCAAATGCAATGTGCTGTAAGTAAAACATACATACTAAATTTTAAAAATTTAGTACAAAAATGTGAAATGTCTCAATATTTCTTATATTGATTATGAAAAGATGCAGAATACAAATAAGCATGTACAAAATGTAAAGTACAAGATGTGGTCACTTTATGACCCTGTGCCGGGAAGTTCTCTGTTCCAGGGTTCCAGGGAAAGCTGCAACCTTACAACACACCCAGAGTTGCAAGAAGAACCGCAAAAAGGAACAGCGAGGACCAATCATGTGCCGCCACGCTTTCCTCTCCCACGCGCGCCCTCCCCTTCCTGCGCCTGTTTCTTACCCCATAAAAACCCCACACTCCTGTAGTTCGGGGCCATTACCTCTGCCTCTTGTGTGAGGGGTACGTATTGGCCCAGAGCTCTGTTTGAACAATAGCTTGTTGTTTTTGCATCGAACCTGGTCTCTTGTCGTTCTTGGGCGCCGCTCACCCTTGTGCCGGGTAAGTTGGGGAGGTTTTTTTGGCCTCAACAATTACATGTTCAAGTCTTCTGGATATATGAGGTTAAAATTATGAACATGAATTTCAACAAGTTAGTTGTAGTCACTTTCTTGTCACTGGGACACAATACTTGAGACCCCCTAATTTAACGGATAGATTTATTTTGGCTGTTTCAGAAGTTTCAGTACATGCGTGGCTGGCTCAAATGCAGAAGTGGCATGATGAAGGGTCTACTGAAGAGGAAAGCTGCTCCCACGTGGCCGCCAGGAAGCAGAGCGCGAGGGGAGAGCTGAGGAGGGAGATTCGCCCTTCTGGTCCCGCTCTCGGTGAGCCGCCTCTTCAGACCTGGGCCCACCTTCCAACGGCACTCTAAACTCATCAGCGGATGAACCCACAGATGAGCATAAGATCATTTTTATATGGTCAGAAAATTTTAAATTACTAAATGTCTGGCTTTATATTCTTCTGGAAACACTTTCGAGCCTATCCTAATTCTTTCTATAAATTGTTTCCTATTCCCTTTTTTTTGGCGGGGGGGTGGTGTTGGGGATCAAACTCAGGGCCTGTGTTTGCTAGGCAAGCACTGTACCACTGAGCTAAATCCCCAACCCCTACTGTTCCCTTTTGCAGCAACCAGTGTGGGAATATTTTTTCCTGAAATGAAGCTTCCCGGTTCTCAAGAAGGTGACATTATTTACAAAGTACTTAGCAAGATGGTGAGAAGCCTCAAGGGCCTCTGAATTTAACAATGCTTTCTTTGTAACAGACGGTTTTGATATTCAAAATGAACAAATGAGATGACTGTTAAAAATCTGTGAGTCTCCTTTCCTCCCGAAAATTACTCTTAGAATATTTATCTGCTTTTGTATTCTTAAAGTTTCCATGGAAGCTTGGGTTCTATTGGACAATCTTTGCTTCCTTAGCTAATGCAAATTTCATGTTGAAGATCTGGAAGTGATTTTTTTTTTTTTTTTTTTTTTTGGAGCTGGGGATGGAACTCAGGGCCTTATGCCTGCAAGGCAAGCACTCTAACCACTGAACTAAATCCCCAGGCCCCTGGAAGTGACTTTTGATAGCACTTTAGTTTCTCTTGTTTTTCATTTCCTTGTGAACAAGAAAAGACACATTGAAATAAGGCTGTCAGAAAATGTATCTGTATTTTCCTTCCTTTGGTGCTTGCTTCGCTTCTCCTTTTCCAGAGGGAATTGATCTCTTTCCTCCATGCTTTCAAGGAGGGGAGCCGAGAACATTGGTGTTATTGGGAGGGGGGTAGGATTTGAACCAGCAAATTCTCAGTTCTGCAGTTTAGTTCCTGTAACTTGGTTTCACCAGGAGAGCCTGGGGAGCTTTGGGCGAGGTAGGAGTAAGGCTTGAGCTGGCTGGGAAGATGGGAGTGACCTAAGGGAGTGGCCTTGACTTTAAATCAGCCTGGAGCACGAAATCCAAATGCCCTCTTCTCACAGGATCAGGAAAACCCTCATGAGAACCGAGATGGAATAAATGAAAACGATACACCAGCTCCCTCTCTTGCCTCTTGCCCCGGCTCCCTAACCCCGCCTTCTTTTGGCTCTCTAACTGCCCGAGGGCAGCGGCTATTTCATTCACATGACACAGCCAGTTTCCTTTTCTTTCTTACATTTTCTCTCAGCCCTCAATTAGCCATTCAATTCTTTGCTGGCGAGAATTAGAACCTGGTAACACCCCTCCCACCGGGTATCATGGACACTCCCTCCTCCCCTGCCCACACCCTTGCCCAGTGGTGGGAGGAGGTTTGAGGACCTGGTCCATCACAGAATAAGTCTCTTTTCTGGCTGGATACAAATTATGCACAAAAAAAAGTGACACTGTTCTCATTATAAAGGCATCAGTACATCAAATCGATGGTTCACCGGAGATAAGACAGAAGAAATACAGATAGGTAGAGAGGAGACAAGGAATATTATAATTTTAAAATTGTACTTATAAGAAAAACTGCACTACAGGACACAAAGTTACCCAACAGTTATAATACCTTTTACCTTCCAGGAAACTTACCCCAAAATATATTCCTAAGGGCCTTAAAGATGTAATAAGCCTGTCAGTTGACCCTGCATTTTTCTTCTGACAGAATTTCATCCTCAAGGAAGCAGCTATTAAGTGGGTGGTATATCGCTAGACTTCAAAAACATGCAAATGGTTTACATGTTAACCCAGACCACCAAACAGGTAAGCTGACAGTAAGAATACTGTACACATCTATCTTAGTTACTTCTGTTGTTGCTGGGACAAACTATCTGACACCCATGACTTAAGTAAGGAGAGGTTTCTTTTGGCTCATGTTTTAGTCCATAGTTGGCTGGCTCCAAGGCAAGACAGCCAGGCAGAAGAGACCTGCTGATGGCAGGCACAGCAGACAGGAAGCAGAGAGAATTAACGGGGTACCTGGGGAGGGAGATAAACTCTTGCAGGTCATAGCCCCCAGTGACCCATTTCCTCTGACCAAAACCCACCTCCCAACAGCAAGCCAAATATATCACCTCTATAATCCAATCACCTTCGAAACACATATGGCTTTGGGGGCCATTTTGGATTTAACCACCACAGCATCCTAGATGACCTACCTTCAAAACACTTCCAAGACCATATTAAAAAAATAAAAACCAGCCCAAGACCATAATGCACCTCTGAGGGCCAACGCTCTGAGTGTGCCATGTCTTTAATTCTGCATAGTAAACCTTTTTGCCATGTGAGATAGTGTTTACAGGGCCAATGAGGAGGTGGTAGAATTTACCAATAGACAAGGACTATAGAAAAACGAGAGTGAAACTAAATCAGGGTATATCGCGAAGGGGTTTGGGAGCAAAGTCAGCCAAGGCAGAAGCCATGAGGGGTATAACCACCAGCAATACTGCTCAAGTGGGGTTGTTCAAGCCATTTAGAACTCACATCTTTGCTTTGGGTGCTGAATACAGAGCTATGGATTAATGTTTGCCTTGCTGGATTTTGGCCTTCTTTTGGTCTGATTTCTTTCTATTCACCTATTCCTCTCTTTTGGAGTTGGAATGTTCATCTTGTGCCATTATATGTTGGAAGTGTTTTGCTTTCTTTTTAATTTTTGCAGGGGCTCACAGCTAAGAGTTTGCCTTGAGTTTCAGAGGAAACTTTGGACTTGGACTTTTCAGCAACGTTAAGGCTTGGTGACTCTTAGAGATGGACTAAATGCATTTTGGTTAGATATGTGCATGATTCTTGGGCCAGGAGCTGAATGTTATGGTTCATATCTAGATGTCTCTCAAAGGCTCATGGGGCTTTTGAAAGGTGATTTAATCATGGGAGTGCTATAGCTAAAGATGACCCTGGGAAGTGCAGCCTGTTTGGAATAGGTAGTCACTGGGAAAACGACCTAGTATGGTGGATCTTCCTCCCTGGTTCCTCCCTTCACACTCTTGTTCCCGGCTGTCATGGTGTGAGCAGCTTTTCCTCCACTATGCCCCTCTGCCATGCCATCCTGCCTTGGAGCCAGCAGACTCTTGACTAAAAATGTGAGCCTAAATAAACATCTCCTGTAATTTGTGGGTGTCAGGTATCCTGTCCCAGCTACAAGAAAGTGAGACCACTCTATACAAAAGAACTCTCATTAAAGACATCCAACTCGCGGCAGCTCTTGCTCCCAGCTGCAACCTCCTGAGCCTGGTCCTTACTGTCTGCCTTTTCATCACCTTTTTGGTCTTCTGTGCTCCAACTAGAATCTCCCATCAAAACTTTCTCAACTTCTCCCACAAGCCAGTTCCAAAGGTTTATATTTAGAGGACATCTAAATACAAACCATAACAAGGGTTTTAACCTGTTCCAAATGGGCAGCCACTATACTCTTTATGCCTCTCGTTATGCATCCTGAAAATGATTTCTCTGTGACAGGAGTCAGCGAAGCTCCAATCTACCCCACAGGTGGGGTGAGTTGAGGTCCTCATCCCCTCTTTGGGGGACCTCCTCAGACCCCATCTGGTGACATATCCAACTGCACTCAAATGAGGTGGTATATGTTAGATCCTTTAGACAATAAAGTGAGGCTGGTTACTTGGGTTTAAATTAGTGTGTACACAGATGGGAAAAACCACTGCCAGGGAAAGCTACTCAGCAATATTTCAGAAAGGTCCCAGTTAAGCACTCAGTTGCTAAAATAAGAGAAGGAATTAGAGGATGAGGTACTTGGCCACTTGGAATTACGCAAAATGGAACGTGTGGCAAAGATGGACAACTGACCTGGGGGAAAGTTCACTTTTAATGTCATACTCCTCTATACTGGGTATTCTTAGCACTGCTCACTGGGATGAGGGTATAAGGCAGTGATGGCAAACCTTTGAGAGCCTTCAGTGTCAACAACTGGCTGCAGCATGTATGCCGTAGGTTCGCCACCGTTGGTACAAAGAATACTCTATTGTCTGGGCATCAGGGTATGCTGCGAATACAGAGATGAGGAAGAGCCTCCCAAGCAGGTGGGAGATACAGACAAGAAAGCCACTGCAATACCACAGGTGCCATGCACTGAGGCAATGTGCAGTGGCAGGCACAGGAGGAATCTCTAAATATGGGCAAATGAAGGGGGAAGGCATGAGGACATCCTGCAGGGAATGCTGGAGTTGACTTTGAATAGAAGGTAGGAAGTGGGGACGGCAAAGAACGCCTGAGAAGCAGAAACTTTTAAGGAACAGTGCATACGGCTACACCAGAGACAGGAGGGAGGGTGGTGGACTATGACCCTAAATGGGTGGACAGGAGTTGGGGCCTGGTATGGTCTAAAATGCAAGTTTGTTCTTTATGCTCAAATCCAGAGTCCTGAGGGATTTAAAAGTGTTATGAAGAGGATGGCAGAGGGTTGGCAATAACAGATTTGCATTCTACAAAGTCCAATGACAGAAAGGGAAAGCTGGGTCAGATACAATGAGACTGTTAAGAGGAATTCAGAAAAGAATAGACAAGGGCCTAGAAGATAGCAATAGGAATGGAGAGGCCTGGGAAGAACGCTGAGGAGGTAAAGGATCAGATCTCCAACAGACAGGCTGGGATTCAGGATAACTTCTCTGGCAGATGGAACTTAAGGTGCCCTCACAATTTTCGTGATGTCCATGCCCTACACAATCTTCTCCCTTTGAATGTAGACAGGACCTGACTTGCTTCTAGTCAACTCAACACGGCAAGGGTGCAGGGATTCTGCAGATGGAATATTAAGGTCTGAAATCGGTTGATTTTGAATTAAAAATGAATTCTGCCAACAACCCGAGGCAGCTCAGCAGCAGCTTCCCTAGTTGAGCCTGCAGATGAGAATGCAAGCTCTGTACATTTTCATTGCAGCCTGTGAGACCCTAAGCAGAGGACTTGCCCAGGCTGCATTCAAAGTCCTGACACAAAACTGCAAGTTAATGTGTGTTGCTTTTAGCTGCAAAGTTTGCAGTAACTTGTATGGAGCAATTAGAAAATAAACAGAACACTCACAGTCCCTGGGGATACCACCATGTGAAACAGCCAGGGAGACTGTGACAATAATTGGAAGTAGAATTTATGGAGTGCTTCGCATGTGCTAGGGACTGTACTAAGATTTTGCATGGCCCTGGTTTATAACCCACGGCAGTAAACTGCATTAACTGGCCATCGTGCAAAGGAGTTCTCCTCCTAAGTGGGCAGGACAACTCATGTTTAGCAGAACACAGTCCCTATCTCTTCCTTCCTAAGCTCAGGGAAACAACTATGAATTGTGATTTCTGCTTTAGAAATCCCAAAGTGTATGGATTAAGTCCCTTAACCAATAACTGGCTTTCTTTAGTTATTGCTAGCTGGATTTTATCACGTACCAAGGAGCCTACTAAATTTTATTCACCCAGCAGTGAGAAATGACCTCCAGACATTTCAGGACTTCTCTCCTATTATATTTTCTGTGACATGACTTTTCTAAAGGGAAAGGAAAAAATACTAACACACTTTTTATTACCTAGAGAAGTTTTATTTAGGTGGACGGCACAATGCAGAACTAAAACACCGCCTACAAACACAGCAATCTTAATTTTGGGCCTTTCATCTCGCTTTAAAGGGAAGTCTGAGGACTCGGAATGCACAGGCTGGCCAGGAGACTCCTATGGAAGTATGAAATGTAATAGTGACAACTACTAAAATGCAGAGCTTTCAAAATTGTTTTTTGAAAGGATCATTTCTTGACACCATCATTTATACTCATCTTCAGATCACTGTGAAATAAAATCCAAGATGATCTTAATTTTTAAAGTCTTTCTTCATCTGTTGGCAGCACTCTCACCAAATGGCACAACAAAAATAACACACATATTTTTCTTCAAAAGTTTTGAAGAAATTCAGTCACCAAAAGGACTTTAACTTACACAGAGAACACCACTTTATTGACTATAATCAAATTCTAATTATGGTGCTTTAAAAAGCTAAATTGTTAAGGAGGAGCCAATTGTTTCAGGTTTTGTAGGGAACGCTTACAACACTGTAGAATCTCACAAGGATTTTTGTCCTCTGGTGGGCAGAGAAAAAAGCACAACTTGCAGGAACTCGAAGAATAATTACTGATCAAACTGCATGCTTTAGAGACAAAGTATTTTTACAGGTTTTTAAAAGGGGAGTCGCCAACACATGCAGAAAAGCATGCAGGAAAACCAATCACGAATTAATATGTTACATTCCACATATGACACAACATCTGTGTCAATAGCGTCTTTTTTTTTTTTTTTTAAAGGCTTCACTGTACTTGCCAAAGGTGGGGTGGCAGTTTCGAAGAGTGTTCCAAAAGAGACATTTCACCTCGGTGCCCTCAGATAAAACCTCAATTACTGGTAACTGCACATTTCAATCTGTTCAAGAGGTTTACTCTGGCAAATTACTGAGACCAAGACCTTTAAAACTTCAATTTTCTTACTGCCAGACAACGCTGAACTTGTACTGAACTCGAAAAATACTCATGACTCACCCCACAATAAAAAGTTAAGGACTGTCACTACTTACAGGGGAAAGCTATTCATTTGCCAAAATATTCCTCTCTCTATCAAGAGGCTAAATGAGCATCCCCTCTCTCTTCTCTTCTGCAGAGGACTGTGTGCCTTTTAAAATCAAATTACAGTTGTGCTCCAACAAACTAGGATTTATCTTAACATCATCTGTTCATTCACTCAAATAGTTACAGCCTAGAGCATCCTGGTCACTGTCCTAGGAACTAGTGATAGAGCAATGGATAAAAACTCCCACCTTTGATTACTGTGAATGACAATTATTTCAAAGGAGATGGTAACAAGGTGTTAGCCAGAGAGAAAACAGCAGTTAACATTGGCAGGTTGGCTATTCCCAGCCCCCTGCTTCCCACCTTCTCTATTACTGACCTTGTTCAGTCTGATTCTGGAAAATGAAGGCAGTTCATTCATGATTTTAGCTTTCTCATGGGCAGAAGCAGTCCTATTCTCTTTGGAGGGCTTGCTCTTCAGCTGTTAGAATAAATCTCATCCCTATGTGCACAGTCTGTAACAACCTCTGCAGTACTTTCCTGAGCCCAGTCCATAGCTCTAAAAATATTTACAAGGGGGGTTGTAACTGCCCAAAGTTCAGGAATCTCTATGCTGGCAGCTTCTGTCTAGCCCTCGGTAAAATTACAGGTGTTCTGAAATACTGCTTTCCGAATCTTTGTTCCACTCCAAACCGTCACACTGTGGGTCTGGTTCAGCAGTTTCCTTGTGAGGCAGACCTGAGCCGGAGACAAAGTCAGTCACCCTGCAGTGGTCACTTGCAATCCTTTATGCTCTTTGTAAAGCAATTAGCGCTTATAAAAGTACTCTGCCAGCCCTCGGTAACTGGTTGTCAAGAGCAGTCCTCCAAGTCAACAACTCGGGATGGAAAAATTAATTTTCCAGGTCAAAATGCATCATCGGATATCCACACCAGCCTTCTGGAGTTACAATGTTATTCATCAGCAGCTCCAGGTCCCCACAGGCTTGTTCTCCCTACCCCCTGCAAGGGAAGGGACAGAAGGCCAATGAACCCTTTTACTGTTCAAAATCACTGCCTATGTTACTGTTTTGTGCAAACTTCAACCTACAGGATCTGTGGCTAAAGAACCTTAAGAGGATCATCTGCCTCTAAGAAAATTTATAATTAGATTCTCAAAATCAGCAGCTAGGCAAACTAGGGGGGAGATGAGAAACAACATGGCATCTCCCAAGAACAGAGCATGTGCTAGTTTTCTGACGGGCTCTTCATTGGGGCTATTTCTCTCTTTAGTACTGCTGACATCTCTACTGCCTTTTACTAGACTCTGTGGTCCTCAAATATTGGATTTTTCTATATTACATCCATGAGGCCAGTGCCCAGTGGGAGGCCTGGGGTCACTACAGGCTCAACTGGAGCTCCCACTGGGAATGGGAAAATGAACCAAAGCAGAGGCCAAGGACCCCAAGCACACAAACTCTGAGAGAATTACACGTGGCAGGGCTTAGAGAATTCTTAACCTCTTCAAATAAAATACCCGCTTCTGCCACATCAAAATACAAATTAGGGCAGCCTACAGGGAAGATGAAGCTTTTTTTGAAAAAAATTATGTCCCAGAAAAATGTATTTCAAAACTCTTCAAATTTACAAAAAAAAAAAACAGCTGTGACAGAACATCTCAGATACAGTGATATAAAAATTTAATGAAATCTATTATTCAAGTTAGCACCATTTCTAAGTCACACTATACTTCAACAGTAATAAACATCATGTAAAAGAGAATAATTTAAAGCTCCGATTATATCCTTGACATTTTCGTTAGCTTTCCATCTCAGAAACTGTCATAGAATAAAATACAAATAAAATCTGCTTTTCTGTATATTCTGAAAGGCAGAGAGCAGCTTATGTAACTTCGGTTCTTCACCCCTCCCCCCAAAAAATATATTAGGTAAACAATTCTCTCTAAGGACCAAAAGTAAACTTTGAGGTTCCTGAGGTCTGTTCACTGAAGCAATGTGTGACCTTTTTAAGAATAAAATTGGGACAGTCCACAGATTAGCTAAGAATTTTTTGTATAAAATGTGAACATAAGGATATATTTACATGGTCAGAATTGGGAACAGTTTTTAACATATTCTCATTAACCTTAAAGGGCTGTGAAATAATGCTTGTGTTTGTCTTATCCATCCATTCACAGCATTTATTTTATAGTTCTCCATCAATGATAGAACGTTCTTCCCAAACGACCTCAATTCTGACAGTGTATAAATTAAAATGCATTTTTAAACGCTGTGCTTAATCTGCTAAGGTGTTCTGGCTCCGAGCCCATGGCAAACGTCATGTATGTGCTCAGTTCATTTTAGGCAAAGTGTTCCTCACTGTAAACACTGCTGTGTTCTGTTAACATGGTTAAGAAAAGTCCTGTTTCATTTGCCTTGATAGCACCCTGGAGACAACTGAATGAACTTCTGTAAATTCGGATTTTGACTTCCCACTGGGCTCTTTTTTGAAGCTCTCTTTCTTACACTGAAGTCACTGTGGGATGAACTGAATATCTCTTAGATTCTCTCTTATTAACCAAGTTTTCAATCAGAGTAGTACTCAGGCCCACTGCCCTTCAGCACAGAGTGCAACAAACTGGTCAGAGAACCGTAACTCGCTGAGATGCCGGCAGAGCAAGGAGAGCTCGAGTGTGTGCGCGCCAAGGCACCAGACTGACACCCAGCTAAGACCCTGCCAAGTGCAGGCCAACCTCTGAGGCCAAAGAGCCAATGAACGCTTTTCCAGTCCAACAGTCAGTAAGGGCTCATGAGAGATCCATATTAAATTATACCCTGATACGTTTATTATTTCACAGAACAAAACAAATCTCCCAAAGTGCTTGCTCTCTACACTCTGGGTCACATCACATGTGGGTACAGTAAGATGATTCTCTGAGGCTCTGAAAGGCTCTTCACTGCACTTGTGAGCCCTTCCACTTTTCGGGGATGTGGACTTCTACATATGTACTTGCTACATTTTACTTATCTCCAGGTGCGTCTTGTAGGAAGTTCACAAACCATTCTTCCACAACATTTTTGTAGGAAGCTCATAAACAATTCTTCCATAACATTTTGTAGACCGTGACGGGCTCAATAAGACATGCTCACTGTCACTATCAAAAACCATTTACTGCAAACCGACTGTGAACCCAATGGAGCCCTTTAGTCCAAACGAATCCTGTGTCATGGAAGTCAAAGATTTGAAGTTCGAGAACAAAATCATCAGCAAGAAGAATTCAGAAGTCTCTGTCGAGCATTCTTCTCTTCATTGTTTGCTTTAGTTTCACTGTGTATGTTCAAATCTGTCAAAAGTGAAAACAAATATTTATGACAGAGCTGTAGCAGAAACTATCAGTACTAATCAACTTCTCTTCTACTAAAAATCCTTCTCATATACTTTGCTTTACCATGTCTTGCTTCTTAGCCCAATTTCAAAGCACAGTAAAGTCAGATCAAGGCAACAATTAAATTGATAAATTCTCAGTCCCCGTAAAAGAGAAAAGCTGGAGAACAACGGATGAGAGGACCAGAGAAAAAAGATAAATAGAACAAGAAAAACAAGAAGAATGACTGCTGAGGCAAGAGGCAGAGTATGACATAAAGACAGAGTAACAGAAAGAAGACTGAACAACCAGAAAATACAGTTTTCCTTCCATGGAAATCTGGGCCCCCCTCTCCCGGCCTTGGGTTTCCCCCTAGGACCATGCTGTGATAATGGCTCAAATGCAAGGCAAGGTCACGATGGTCAGTATTCATGCAAAGGCCTCTGTGGGCTTCCAAGCCTCTGCTGGGAGCTCACCCTACCTTTGAGCTCTGCCATCCGGCTCCCCTGCTCCTCTCCCTTGGTCACTGCCGACATGGGAGTTTTGCCATCAATTATATCCACTTTGATCATGCCAAGGTTGGTCAGGAGCAGCAATGGATCAATCCCCTGACCACTGCTTTTAATATTCTCCAGTACCTTAAGACACTTGTATGACTTGAGTTCACTTATATTCTCTTCCAAGAAAAGGCTGTAGAGGCTCAAGTCATTGTACCCCTCAGATTTGAAATCCAGAACATCAAAAGTAGGCAGAATTTCATATACTTTGAGAACATGTGCCTTCTGTCGGAACGGAACAAACAATGTATAGATGACTACAGGAGTCAGCAGAACATACACCACGAGGTTAATGCAACTGAGCAACTGGAAGATGCCCACAGCAATGAGTTTGCACTGAAAGTGATCGGGGACAGTGCTGTCATTTCTCAGGATCCCTGATTTGATGCTGCACACAAATTCATCTGAGAGCGAAGACAGGCTGAAGTAATAGCCCAGGTAGCTACATGCTAACAATACGATGGTGAGTGTTACCAGCCGGCAGCTAATGTATTTGATGATTAAATTACTGGAGTTCTTCTTTGTCTTCAAGTATTGTTCTACAATTGGGTACTTGAAGTGGCTTTCAGATATCTCCCACGAACTAAAAAGAAAAGAAAACAAAAATAATTTAGACCCTTACAAAGATCATCAAATATTAAAGACATTAACACGCCCAACAATATCACACTGAAAATTCCCAACACCTATACTCCTGTACTTGTAACTTCATTAGCGTACTAGGGAGTAAAATCAGGTTTATAAAAAAGAGGAAGAAAAGCAACAATAAAATACTTTTCCCTCTAATAGTTTAATGTAAGTCAGTTAATACTTAGAAATTCTTGGAACAATGCCTGGCTCCTAACATTAAATGTTTCTTAAATAAATATACTGGTTCCTGAATACAAACTATTGCTTTTTTTCTTTAAACCTACAATTTTCCACTAAAGTACGCAGAATAAGATAAAGAAATTTTCAGCCCAACTGGAAGACATATGCCTTCTCTGGGGGAGTACTGGGTCCACTCCTGCATGTGGGCAAGGCTAGGGGGCTGGACTAAAATGGTGCAGGTCTCAGTTCTCCCACTTATAGCTACTAGAAAGTACTTTCATCTGGAAAAAAAGAGAAAGAGGTGGTAAAAAAATACACTTATTTAATAATGTTTTAGAGTTCAATGAAGTAATATATTCATATAACACAGCATCTGGGAAATATTAAGTATTTTAAAATGATAGCAATTATTATTATTATTGTTATTATCATTGTCAATAACCACCAGAGGAAGAAGGTGAAAAGGTACAGTACTAACTACTCATTCTCCACTCAACTCACATCTTTTCTCTAAGCTCGGCTGCTTCAAAATCCTGTGCTCTTCCATTTATGAAGGAGACATTAAAGCAAGCACCTTAACCTGTCATCCCTCTAAGAACTGCATTTCAAAAGAAAAGACAGTGAAATTTCACTGCACAAGGAAAGACGTCTTGACAGGCTAGGTGCTGGGGAGAGAGGGATGAGCTGTGAGCAGATCGGTTGTTCCGGGCTCCCACAGATTGTCACTAGGGGGGTGATGTCCTTCCTCTCCCTTCTACTAGCAATAAAAGCTCTAGTCCCAGACTGGCAGGAGAAAGGGCAGAGAACTTGAACTACACAATCTGTCCAGCCACCTGATGGGGGCTCAATTACCTTTGGCCTGTATTCTCATTAACTCCGGGACCTGCGTAGACACCGTCTCTCAGGTCAAGGTCACAGGCGCTCTTTGCAGCTTTAATTGCACGGTTGTAAACTTTGTCAAGTTCTTCCATGATAAACTTCAAGTCTGAGCAAATATGAGGAGCAGCTGCTAAACGCCAGAACAGAGGAGGCAGGTACAGGAGGATGGCAAATAGTAACAGGATGTAGGGGAAAAACTGGAAAACAAGAGAGCAAATCATCAGTTAATAGGCCCCTTCCCCACACTGCAGTCACCTAACCCTGCTAAGGTTAGTGCTCATTTCTTGTCACTTGGAGACAAACGTACATGCCCATGTCCCTTGTAGAAACTGGGCTCATGACGCAGTAACTACTGCTTAAGGCTAACTTCTCCTGCCCAAGTAACTAAGCAAGCCCTGGTAACTGCCTTTTTAAATCCAATATACATTAATTTGAAATCATTGGCAACCACATGGTGACACATAGTATTTCATCTTTAATCAAAAAGAGAACATAAGATCCGTCCTACGTCCTGCAGAACAATCTCTAAATGAAATCCCCATTAAGAAACAAGTATATGTTGCAGTGGCCTTTTTTTTTTTTTTAAATTACTGTGGTTTTAAGAGGCAACTAAGGCTTAAAGCTCTGATTTTATTTTTTTTTCCTCTTGAATCTGGGGAAATGCCAAAAAAACCAAAAAAAAACACCCACCTACCTTCACCCAAAAGAAATTAAAAATATTTTGGCTTCAGTGATTTAGTAATAAGACAGCTTGAACAAGCAGTTAGAATTCAGAGTATGAAAGGACCGTTAGCGCAGGAACAGACCTCACAGCTGGGGAATCTGAGACCCAGAGAAGCCGTCCACAAAGGGCAGCAGTCATGAGGAGGGACTCGGGACTGATACACACGCCAAGCAGACAGGACGATCTGAAGTCAGGGAGGGTGCAGGGAGCTTGGAGCGTCCACTGGGAGGAAGGGCCCGTTCCGGGCGCTCAGGAAGAATGAAGACAGACTGTGGCCAGCACTGAGCTCTGGGTGAGGCAGAGCCGCCGCCCTGGGCAGTGAGGCTGATGAACCTTCCCGCCTGGTTTCCCCAAATGAAATGGTCACGCAATCCAGACGTCACTTATGAATAATGCTTAGTATGATACCAGGCACGAAAACATTCCTGGCAAAACCAACAAAAGGGCTACCTCAGCAGGCACGTTACCGTTAGTATTTGCAACAGCCCTAGCAAGGCCTGTGTGGATGGCTCCATTCTGCAAAAGGGAAGAGGAAACTCAATGCGGCTTCTGGCCCCAGACCACAAAGGTGCTAAGTGACAGAACCAGAAGACCCCTCTGACCCTAGAGCAATGCCCTTTCCACCCCGATACCCTAGACATTACTTCGCATCTCTGGAACTCTTCTCAACCTCCAGATTGGCCTATCTGCACAGTTCCTTGGAGTGGTAACTGGAAGGGCTCATCCAAGGACAATGGTAAAAGACAAGAAGAGCAAGGTTAGAAGCCCAGTAACATTGAAGGGTCAGACAGAAAGCAAATCTTGGAAGAGATGGTGTTATGATTTAGATCTAAAACACGCCCCCGGAAGTCTCACGAGTTAAGAGATGGGGTCTTTGGGAGGTGACGGGGTGCTATACCCATCAGCAGACTGATCCCCTGATGAGTTCACAGCAAAATGTGCTATCAGGAGGCGGGGCGTAGATGGAGGAGGAACATCGCTGGAGGGCTTCAGAGGGCACGGCTCTTCTCTGGCTCTTTCCTTCTCTCTGCTTCCTGGCTGCGATGGGTTGAGTAGCTTCTCTCTGCTGTACCCGTCTCCTACGCTGCTTCTGCCCTGGAGTATGCACACACCAAATCTTCTGAAACCATGGGCTAAAATAAAGCTCTCTTCCTTTAAGTTGCAGGTGCTTGGTATTTTCTCCCAGCAACTGCAGAGTAACTAACAGAGATGGAAAAGAACGGTCAGAAAGTAGGAAGTAAGTAAACCAGGAACAACAGGGAAGTGTGGGGTTGGGGAAGTGAAATTAAAAGAGGCATGAAAGATGCCTCTTCTGGCTCTATGCCGTTCAAATAACCCACTTAATGACAGTGCTAGATACGGGAAGCGAGAAGAGTGAAGAGTCACCCAAAACAGGTAGTGTGCTCCCTGCGCACTTTCAGAAGGCAGAAGAAAGACAGCATGCCTACTCCTCTGCCCTGGAAGGAAGAAACCCAAGGTTTGGGGCTTTATGCTAGGTGCTGGCCAACACTGAGGGGGTGGCACAGAAGGAGAAACCGGCAGAAGAGAAAATAGTGAGCAAAGAATCAGTGTAAGGAAGAAGAAAAGGACTCCTGCCAAGAGAATTAAAACCAAGATATAAGGAAACAAGGAACTGCTTTCTCTCAGGTCTGCACGGAAATGGAGTATGAGGGCAGGGAGCTCCTCTCAATGGAGTCTGTGATCATCAAGGAGGAGGATAACGTCAGAGGCTTTGTAAACTATAGTTCCTGCTGCCTCGATTCAACTCCTGCACGACAGTATGAAAGCAGTTAACACAGAGTGTGTAAATCAACAGGCAAAGTCATCTTCCAAAACAACTTTACAGAAAGGGCTAGATTTGGTCTGAGCACACAGTTCAGGTTGCCGACCCTGGCTTTGGATTCCTGCTTCTCAAAGCCTGGTCCACGGACTAGCAACTTCATTTCTGACCTGGGAACCTGTAAGCACAGCAAGCCCTTGACTTACGAACGTCTGAGTTGCGAACTTTCACAGACATGCACAGACTTCACGTTACGAGCATTCATAGATGTGAACAAATCGAGGAAGTAGCTCATGTGTCTGCAGGACACTGTCACAGTTGTGTAGTGTGCTTACTGTACAGTGCGACAGTACACAGTAGTACAGTGCTCAAGGTGTGCAAGACTCACTCTGTTGAACTTACAAACAAATCTGACTTACACATGCTCTCCCAGAACACTGAGCATTTATAAGTTGAAGTCGTACTGTAATGCGGAGCTGCAGGCCTCCTCAGGCCCACTGAACTGGACTCAGTACGTCCACACGGCCAGGTGTTCTGCACACAGAGTTTGAAAAACATAGGCTGACACTGGTGGTACCCACAGTGGACTCCAGGCATCAGAGTCTCTTGGGAAGCTGATAAAAAGCCATACTCTTGGCCTTAACCCGAGAGGTTCCAACCTAATGCTCTAGATGGATCCCAGGACCCTGTATCTTCACAAGGCCCCTCAGGCAAGGCTGCAGTTTAAAAGCCTCAGGTCTGGCAGCCTCAGAGAAGGAACTCCCCAACGTCTGTGAAACTACTTCAGAGAAATAAAGATTTTCGCCCTTTCTAATTGTTATTTTTGTTGTTGTTCTTACTAGTTTTGTTTTCTAGTTTTCTATTCCAGAGAAAAATCTTGCTAATAGTTCCCTATATTCTGAATTTGAACCAGAAAAAAAAGATAGTAGCCAAGCAGTCCTAGAGTGCCACCTGCTGATCACTTTGAACGTTCCCACATCTCCAGCAAAGACCTGACTCCAAAGCTACTGGAGGTCGTCAGTAACATGGACTGGTGGGAAAATGGAGGAGGAAGAGAAAAGGAGAAATGAAAGACATAGATGAGAAGTTGTGTGCTTGGGAGGGCTAGTGCCAAGGCCAGCATGGTTCAGAGAAACCAGAGTATGGGTCTTAGTGAAAAAAATTTTCTTTTTTGGTGCTGGGGATCAAACTCAGGGCTTTGTGCTTGCTAGGCAAGCACTCTAACCACTGAACTAAATCCTCAGCCCACCAAAATGATTTTTAAAGAAATATAAAAATTTCACTGGAATACTGTAATTTCAGTTAGGAAGTAACATCAAGTTGGGATAGGAAGACTACTTACGGGGCTGGGGATTCAGTTCAGTGGCGGAGTGCTTGCCTTGCAAGTGCAAGGCCCTGAATTCGACCCCCAGCGCGCGCGCACACACACACACACACACACACACACAGAGGACTACTTGTGATTATACAGAAATGGGCAAGTGGACAGGAGAAAAGGAGACTTAGGACAGTGGCGAGGAGAGCTATTCGAAGATGCTGTAGGAGTCCTGCGAGAGAGATGATGACACAGGCATGAAGGAAGCAGGATTGAAAAGCCATTCAAGAAAGTAAAACTAGTTGGGAATGGCAGCACCCGTGTGTAATCTCAGCACTCTGGGGGGCTGCAGGAGGTCTGTAAGTTCAAGCTCAGACTGAACAACTTAGCAAGACACTGCCTCAAAATAAATAATGCAGGGGGGCAGCTCTGGGGGTGTAGCTCGGTGTGCCGGCCCTAGGTTCAATCCCCAGTACCATGGTGGAGTGAGGAAGGGCAGAACCAACGGGACTTGGCTGCTGTGGTGTGGATGAGTCTAACTGTAAAGGCTTAATCCTCAGGGTGGTGGTACAGGAGGTGCTGGGCACCTGTACAGGGTGAGGTCTAGTGGAGGCCCTTACATGATTGGGGATGTGCCCTCCAAGGGGACTGTGGCACCCCAGGCCTTTCCTTTCCTCCCTGTCTCCTGGCTTTCAATGTGAGCACTAGCTCTAATGTGCTCCTGCCAAGATGTGTTGCCTTCACCACAGGCTAAAACTCAGGAGGCCACCAAATCTTGGAAGTAGACCTCCAGAACTGTGAGCCAAAAATCTCTCTTTACTTCATAAGTAGCCTGTGTCAGGTATTTGTTATAGTGATGCAAAGCTGACTAAGCCAGCAACTGATAAGACAGGGGTTGAAGGAAGAAAAGCCAAAAGTGCTCTCGGGCTGGCTGATGAAATAAGGTGGTCGGTGGTGTCATCACTGAGCAGGATGGGGAGGGAAAGTGAGGTCAGCTTTGCACAAGATGCAGTGGAGGCAGAGTGTTCAAGTTCAAGACGCAGGTGGGTAGATAGATCTAGAGCCAGAAGAGAAGGCTGGGTCGGAGAAAAAGACTTGAGTGTTCATGACATCTGGGCAGAAGCTGAGACACATGAGCAGATGAGGTGATCCAGGAAAAGAGCACAGTGTGAAAGGAAAAGTCTGGCAAGAGCCCCTGAGGAGCACCAACTTCTAAGGGAATCTGCAGAAGCAAGTGAGCACAGAGCCAAAGAGAACACATACAGAAGGTGGGAGTGCTCAACCGAATCGGACACCAGAGAAGCCAAGAACGATAATCCCTGAGACTAAGAACTACACTCACAAAGAGGCAGGCCTTTGGCAGCCCAGGCGAGAGTGGTTTGGTGGCAGGATGAGATCTGAGGGGACTCAGCCACACGGCCCTCGCTGTGCAGGGGGGGAGGAGGAAAGAGTGCAGAGTGCGGTGCAGGGGTAGGGAGAGCACAGGGCAGGTTCCAGGTTCTTCTCCTAAACTGAGGAGACAAAAGTGTTGTTTAAAGAGAAGAGAGCCCATGGAAAGGGAAGGGGTGACAATGTAGAGGAGAAAAATGAAGCAGACAGGGTCAGGCTGGGACTAAATGGGACACAAAGGGACCCAGCCTTAAGTCAAAAGAAGGGGAAGGAAGAGGCTGATGCTTCCATGGGGACATGTGATTGGTCTGATGGCGAGAAGATGAGGAAGTTCCACGCCAAGGATCCCTTTTCTCTGAAAGGGGCTGGGAGGATGGGAGGTAGGAGTGGAGTGACCTAATTTAGTTCCAGGTAACGTGAAAGGTAGCCATGGAAATGAATGAATGACTGAAGTGGATGGGAAGTCAAAGTCTTGAAGATGAGACAGACTGGGGCATCAGAGGGACACAGAAGTCACTTGAAGATAGTGAAGTAAAATAAACCATTACCGAAATCCTGAATTAATGAGGGGGTGACTGGAAGGATGTCAGCAACGAGGGGGCATGCGGATGGTGAGGAGCTGGGAAGGAGGAGCCACACCTCCCCAATCGCCCAGAACTAAGGCCTCCTGGTCAGTGGGCTCCCCTCTGGGACAGTGCTGCCTCTAGAAGACCTTCTAAGTCCGCCAGCCACACCTGTCAAGCACAGGTAAGCTCAGACTTCTGAAGCCAGGTAAGTTAATTCTGTACCTTTTCACACAGGAAAAACATCTGAAAGCTGATGGAGGCTTTGTGTTCTCCCGCCACATGCTTGTGGGACTTTGGACAAAGTATTTATTGCTCTGGCCTTCAGGGTCACCTCTGGGAAACAAGAGCCTGGATGAGATGACCCCACAAAGGGGAAACCCTTCTGAAACTGGAAAAGAATCCAAAAATGTCACTCCAGAGCAGATGCCCAGCAGAACTGAAAGGACAATAGAAAGGTGCTCATAGCACCAATGTTCATGATCCCACGTCAGGCAACAACTCAAGAGTCTCTTGATAGATGGATAAACAAAACCTGGTGCAAACATACAATGGAAATCGTTCAGCCTTACAAATGAATGAAGTCTTGATATATGTTACAATACGGATGGCCCTTGAAAACATGCTAGGATAAGTAGCACACTCAAAAGAGCAGAGGTATGATTATTTATAAGAGTTGTCTCAAGCAGGCAGGTTCTTAGAGACACAAAGAATGTTGTCACCAGGAGCTGGAGGAAGGGGGAGTTATGGATATGGGGTTTCAGTCTGGGAAGATGAAAACGCTCAGGAGATGGACGTTGGCAATGGTGATGGTTACACAGCAATGTGAATGTACTAAATATCACAGAACTGAGTATCTAAAAATGGTTAAAAAGGTAAAACTTTGTTACTTATATTTTGCATGTGCACACGAGAGAAAAACAGAAAGAGAAGGGGAGAGAGAGAGAGAGAAACTTGAAGAAGATCAACAGAGAAAGAAGCTCTGATTACTAACGTTGGCCTGGCTTAAGAAAGCCACACTATCTGGCACAGGTTTTTTCTTAATCAGGTTGAACCTTGATTTCTCCCAACCACTTGTGTTCATTTCCCAGGGCTGTCACAGCCAAATCCCACGAATTAGATGGCTTAAAACAGAAAATGTTCTCTTATGGCTCTGGAGGGTGAAAGTCTAAAACCAAGGTGCCAGCAGGATGCCATCCCCTCCAGATCCTCCAGGGAAGAGCCCTCCTTGCCTCTTCCAGTGTCCCTTGGTTTATCACAGCACATCTCCAATTTTGGCCTTTGTGGTCACATGGCCGTCTTCTCCTCGAGTGTCTTCACACTGCTGTCCCGAGACAAATCTGGCCACAACCTACCGCATGTATGCTGTCTGTCTCAGCAGAGCTAAGCAGCTACCACAGTGACCGTGCGGCCTGCAGTGTCAAGACTTTACCATCCAGCCCTCTACATCCAGCCCTTTGCTGACCCCACCTCTGACTACCTTTTAGTGTAATCTTCTAATAAGACATCGAGTGTTGCTTTTTCTTCTTCGTCTTCTCAGAAATATCTGCTTCCCCTCTCGTGTGTTCCCCAATTGGAACCCTCGCTCTGTGGCTCTCTTCTGCCTCCACTGCCTCCTGTATACAGCACCACTGAGGATTAACACTTGGACCCCCAAGTTCACCTTGCCCGGGAACCTGCAATGGTCCTAGCCCAGGTCCCAGCTTTTAGCCTATGTACCTGCTTAGTTTGCACAGGTCCCTGTAACCTAGGCTACCTTCCAGTTAGTCAAAGACCCACTGCTGCTAGCCGGACAAGCCTCTCTCAGAAACTGCTGCACACCCTCCCTGGGCAGTGTCTCTGTGCTTCTTGGGCCCTGCATCTGCAGCCTCTTCTCTACCTCTTACTCTACCAGCACCTGAATTTTCACAGAACACCCATATTATAAGGCCTTCCTGGACCCCAACCTTCCTTCTAGTTACCACCCAGCCTGTCACACATTCTTTCATTTACCAGGAAGAGGGATTTTCTGCAGAAGAACATTTTTTGAAGAAACTGTCTATTCTCGTCATCTTCATTTCCTCACCTCCTATTCACTCTTCACCCACCACCATCTGGCTCCTACTTCTCTATAGCAGTCCCTCCTGCCAGGATCACTAGCAACTTACTGAAACTTCTAAGTTTGATTCCATTGTGATCACAGTGGCAGGCTGGGACAGAGTTCACTGCTCTGTAGGGAAAGGCTTCCCTTGGTTTCTATACTCATCCCTTTCCATCTAGCTTTCTGTTTATTCCCTTGCAGTATTCTCTTATGTAGTTTCTAGTTATCTGTGAAATTCTCCATATTACTATAATTCTTTTAACACATGATTAATGATTCTTTTTTTTTTTTTTTTTTTGTCCTGGGGATCGAACTCAGGGCCGTGGCTTGTAAGGCAAGCACTCTTAACCACTGAGCTAAATCCTCAGCCCCTAATGAGTCTTTAAAATGAGTGTCTGATCTAGATTTCTATGGGTCTGTTTCTATCACTGATTTTTTCTCTTGCTTATCATGGTATTTCTGAGTGAGTGCTGAACACCACACATGAAAAACTAGGCAGGTCCAACCTGCAGTCCATGACCTGTGAGCAGCCCTGGGCAGCTAGCAATGTGGCACCAAAAGATGGTAAACTTTTAATATAATTGTGATTTTTAGGGACATTTTTCATGACTTGACTGCACAGTGCTTGAGTGTGGACTGTGTAGGAGACAAGGGAACCCTGTATTTGGAAGGGTGCAGCACAGTGCCGCTGACTCTGCCTCCTGTGCCCACTGCACGCAATAAAACTAAACATCTTTTTAATGTTTAAATAAAAATATTAAAATAAAGGCAGTTTTGTTAGCATATACATTAACTATATTATATATTTTATACTATGTGGCCCAAGATAATTATAGAGTCTCACTGTGTAGTTCAGGCTGGCCTTGAACTCACAGTGTAGTCCAGGTCGGCCTCAGCCTCCTGAGTGCTGGGATTGCAGATGTGTGCCACCATGCCTGGCTTGCTCAAGATAATTCTTCACACAATGCAGCCAAGGTAAGCCGAAAGGTTGGATACCCACACCTAGATGGTGTCACCTTCCTCCAGAGAGGATTCAGACATGCTTCTGGCAGGTGGGCGGACTAGAGACATGGGCGGTGCCGAGTTCCTTTATTCTCTTGGTACTAAATGGATTCACATGGGACTCTAGTCCCTGTGAGGGCTAGCTTAATTCTGGAGAACCCCTTCCTCCCAAAGAACAGCCTTTCAGATTCCCAACCAAAGCCTATGGGTGTTGACTACGGTCCTTCCGACTAGGCAGGGCCCAGCTTCAATCTCTGCCCCAGCCTATGAATCTGGCAGGAGCTCTGCTCAGATGCTCAGGCAGACTGCCATCTAAAGAAGTTAGTCTCCTACCACCAGATAGACAGTGTCTTAACCCTCATTAGTATTGGTAACCCCAGGGATGGCCACCTGCACTCTCACTACACTGCCCCCCCAGGACTGGGGCACAGTGCACAGGGTCTACAGACCTGAGGTCTAGTTAATGCTGGCGTCATCCTGTGACTCTCAGGCCTGACCTCTCAAGCTTCCCCTGTTCTTACATGTGAAGCCACCTGGATAAGAATCTTCGCACGTCTTTTTGCTCCTAAAGCTTCGCAGCAGCTAACATCCCTGTAGACTCTTTTTTTTTTTTGTGGTGCCGGGGATCGAACTCAGGCCCTTGTGCTTGCAAGGCAAGCACTCTAATCACTGAGTTAAATCTCCAGCCCCTAGACTCTTATACTAGACAATCCCAATGACCATTTGCCTGTGGCCCTATCAATGCCCAACCCAGTGACTGGTTATAGCTTTGCATTTCCACAGCCACATACAACACATGGACTTCAGTTACAGCAGCGAAGATTGAGATTGACAAAGCTGTTCAGCTTCTGGAACTGTACCTATTTATGCTGCAGATTCTCAGGACATGGTGCCCTGGCTACTAAACTATGCAAAGCTGGTGAGGACCCACCCAAGCAGCAGGCTAAAACTCAAAGAGCAAAGCCAACCCAAATCAAGACAGGAGTCACTGTTGGGCATCACATCACCATGCCAAACTGAATGTGATAAACAAACACAGAGGAAAAACACCCCTGAGCCATAACAAATGGAAATTGTTTTTTTTTTTTTTAAAGAAAAATACTGACTGGAGTGTCTAGCAGAAGCTTAAAGCAAGAAAGACTCAAATAAAACTTCAGCCTTTGGCTTTTCAAAAGTTAGTAGATGAGAACACAAAAAGATACACACACAAAAGACAGAGAGAACTAGTAGCTGAAATTAATGACAGGCTGAAACAAGTCCCTCTTTCATACCCACATAGAAGACTGAATGTTCTTCACCACACACCTCCTAATGTCTGCCCGAGTTTCTTAACTGCCCAGCCTCTCCGCATCCCGCTGAGCCCCACAGCACTGCCCTGACCAGAGTTCCCGACCTGCACCTCTTCTCCGCATGGCACAGAACCTGCATACTGATGTGTCTTATGTAGTATCTCTCCATCCCTGCAGTATCTGGACTCATCAGAAAGCAAAGGATTTACTCGAAAATCTGTGCTGCAGGCAGCACCCCTGGAAGGAAGCATCCCTAGGCTTCTGGATGGTCTAGCGACACACTGGCCAGTGACGACCAAACTCTATGTTCATCCTTACTTTTTCCAAGAGACCCTGTGTGTGGTAGAAAAGTACCAGCCAAGGAGCTATGCTTGGATCCCAGTTCTGCTCATTCACACATTTCCAATGTACTGAGTGGCTACTATGGACCAGACATTCTGCTGAGTTTTAATGACACAAACGTGGTGGATAAATACAAGGTGCTTCCGTTATGGAGTAAAATTCAAAGAATACCTACTTCCAGATTTGCTACACGAAGGTGCCAAAGCAGTCTGTGAGGTTCCTTTTGACTTGAAAGTGCTATGGTTTTATAAGCGATAGCCATACCTATCTCTGACTATGGTGAGCTATACCTATCTGTGTGACCGTGTATGGGCATAGCTTTCTCACTTACAAGCAAACAGGACAGACCCCCACTTACGTACAAAGTGTCCCCCTTACCTTATGCAGCCACAGTGGGAGGTTTCCAGACTCGCTCTGCAGGGAGGCCTTCTGCTGCACAGCAGCCCAGCAGTAAGAATCCACAAAGGCAGCCTGACGCCAGGAAAAAGAACTTGGGGAGAAGCAGCTTATTTGGGTACCTGAAAAACAAAGCAGACTGGTCTAAATGAATGAACATGCAGGTGCCTCTTCCCCTGTCACCCATGTTTTTTAAAATGTCATCTAAGTCATGGAGCAACATTTTTAGATGTCATCTAAGACAGGAGGTAGGGACAGCAGTGAGGATGGAACTAAGAACACAGACCTATGGTCATAATAAAATTGAGTACTGGAGAGGGACTTTGGCCAGCACTGGTTATGACAATGACTTTCCTGGGCTCAGCTGGGGAAACCTCCCGTGAAGAGTGCAATCACCACAAAAAGAAAAGGGGAGCAAGAAAAGAACCAGAACACAAAGGTGCAAGGAAAATGTGGACAGAACTGGTCTAGTGTAAGGGAAGGAATGAGGGATCGGGGTCTTATGGGTGGGCCATGAAGAGGGGAGTAGATGCAGGAAAATGGACCTTTCAGAACAAAGAAACAAAGAACGTGTAGCCTGAGGAAGAGAAGGCCGAAAAAATATAATAGATCACTGGATAGCAAAGCAGTCATTTTCCATCTCCTCCAAGGGAAAAACAAATGTCCTAAGCTAACACTGCAGCTGAGGTGGCATTCACCCTCCAGGGTGAACGCCTGAGACCTCAAGCCTCCAGACAGGATGGGCGCAGTGAAACCCAGGTCCCACTCGGGCTCTACTGTACCCACTCTTCTGACCACACTTTTTGCTGGCTTTGTTGCAGTAAAATGAAAACCACATAATCCTGCAAATGCAGCTGTTCTGTGAGTCAGCCTTAGACTTGAAGTTTCACTGTACTCCTCATTCACGCGGCTATCGCAGGAAACTGGTCAACAGGACCTTGGGGCCCATGGGAGAGCGTGTCCTCCCCGCTGTCAGGAGGCACAGGGACTGGTGCTCAGCCTCCACTGGCAGTCCCTGGCCCAGCCCGCTTCCTGCCCCCTGTCAAGTATTTATAGGGTAGTATGTCCCAGACATAGAGATCAGCTGCTGGGACCCCATGCAGGCATACTCTGTCCCACCCTACACAGCGTGGAAAGTGCTCAGGGTCTGGGATCCAATATGGTTATATTTAAGCCTGACTTGTAGCTAGGTGACTCATAGTTGGCAAGTCACTGAACCTTCCAAATGTCTGGATTTCCAAAAAGGGGATGACATTAATACCTACAAAATAGATCTGCTGTGGTGACAAGAAAAAAACAAACAAACAAAACAAAACAACAACAACCACCTCTAGTTGCAACAGCACTTATATAATGCCCGGTTCCCACTAGCTGCTCATTAAGTATCTCGTTTTCCTAGGTGAAATAATGAGAGATTCCTGCATTGCTTTAAAGATTGGGATGTGGCCACCATTTTCCCTTTCCATCCCGTCAGAGGGGACAGGGACAGTGGGAAGACACCAAGTCGGACTTGCCTAGACCCTGGGACATAAAAACCCCCAAAGAATCACCTTTTCCTGGGAAAGGGGTGGCTTGTACACTTGTGTCAGGAGAGCGAAATGAGGGGGGATGGCAACAGGAGAGCAGAGTTCTGTGGTAGAAACTCACAAGCCATCACAAAGTGTCCTATAATAGGGACAGTTCTGCCATCTAGGCGTAAATATGAGTTCACAGTGGGTAAGATATTGCAAGGCTCTCTGAGCTCTTATCCCATTAAACTTTGGATCCTGCATTTTACAAAACAGAGTGGTCAGGGCTTGGGGATTTAGCTCAGTGGCAGAGCACTTGGCTAGCAAGTGCAAGGCCCTAAGTTCGATCCCCAGCACCGCCCACCCCCCCAACCAAAAAAAGAGAAACAGAGTGGTCAGAATGGCACAAGACTCAGGACTAACCTCACACAGTTCTTGCATCATGTGACTTTGCCAAGGCTGCCTATGCCAACATCCACCAATGCAACAGCCACATACACGATGAGCATTCACCAAGTTACAAATGGATGGTTTCTACCTTTTGCTAAGTTGCCTACTTGAAAACATCTGTCCAAAAACTTACTCAAAAAATGAACGATGCTGTTAGGATTTCCTGAGACCCTGCCTGGCTCAGAACGCTCCTTAGGTAATGTCCTCATAGTGGACATACCCAACACGCATCATCATCATCCCTTCTGTAGGAAACAGTGATTCAAGTTCTATCTTGGGATCTCAGGGACATTCCCCAAGGTAGAACCGCTTGGAGAACAAAAATAAAATTAGCTAAACATTTTAAATCAAAGCTTTGACAAAAGAGGATGGAGGAAAATATCACTGAGACCAGAGAGACAGAGATTTGAGATCATGTTCAGTTCCTAAGATTATGTTCTTTATAAAGACTGAAATACAAAGTCTGAAGAAAAGACTGCGGGCAGCCAGTATTCACTGGGTACAACCCTTTCAATCATCATGTTATTGAAGCTCACAGCCAAATGGGAAGTGAGCCTACCTTCCTTTTACCTTGGAAGGAACCACACCTCAGAGTAGACCAACAATCGTCTACCTGTCTCTCAGCACTCCTCTCTGGGCCGGCCCCTCTGTCACGGCTACACTGGAGGACATCCTGGGACTAAGGCTTTGTGGGAATAGGAGTGGGGTGCTCTCAAGGGGTGGTTCCTCCAACTGTCCTGGAAACAGTCAAGGGCAGTCCAGGAAAAGAAACAGAGCAAGCCCCAGTACTGGGTATTCTCAGCTGGGAATGGAAGTTAAGGAAGTCGAGAGGCAGGCAGGGGCAGGAGCCAAATCAAAACTGAAAAGCGAGAGTCAAGAGAGGGGCACAGCAAGAGGGCACAGGAGGACAGACACATCCAGATCGTGCAGGCATCCATCTTCACCTTGGTGATGGTCAGTCTGACTGACAGGTACCATGTCTGGGAGGTCCCTTGCCTGCCAAGCTTGGGATCCGCACTATCCTGACTCACGCCTCCAAATGTACTTCCCCATCCTCTGTTTTACTTACTCTTCAATATAATAATTGGGAGGTAAACAAACATGGTGTTTAATGTACTCGCTTAGAACCTCTCTTTATTCCACCCATTTCAACTGCTGCCAGATGAGTCACCCTAAAGCAGCATTCTGATCTTGACGTTCCCTCGATTCAACATTGCTCACAGATTCCTACCACCCTCCACGGTATAAATCCAAGCCAATGCCCCAGTTTAGCTCAATGACGGTGGTGACTTGTACAGGCCCAGCAGATTTCCAAACCTGTCACTTTCCTCACACTCCAAGATCTGCCTGAGTCACTCCTCCATCGACAACGGCTACCTCAACGGGCCACCTTTCAAATCCCAGCTCAGACATCAACCTCTCTACCAAGCCTCCTTTTCACCACTTTAAGTCCTCAGAGATGGGCAGAAAAACACCTTTCACTGTGTCATATACACACCTATGTGTGCATCTGTGTGTGTGTGTGTTACCTCCCCAGTAACACCTGCAGACTTTACAGGTGGGACATACTTCTCTCTCAACGTCACATACCACCTTGTGCCACCCTCCGTCTAAGGACCCCGAGTAAGGGTTGGTTTCCAGTGTTGCTTCTGCAATGAAGTACTGGGGTGTACCAAACACGTAACACCTATCTGGTGCTTCAAAAGTTTCAAAGTACTACCATAAATAATGTCTCAACTAATGTCCAAGTACTGCTGTCAGAGTCCTCCGTCCCACTGGGTAGTCGAGGACTCTCCAGCCAGACCACCACTCTCCACACAACTGTGCCACAGCTGAACTGGCACATCAGTTTCCAGGGAATGGCTTTAGTGAGACATGCGTGGCTTTTCATAGTGCACTGAGGGCAAGACACGAGTTTCAGGTGTATACCTGTAACGACAAGGAACAATCCTTCTGGCGGGTGAGTGCAGACAGCTCTGGGCATTACTTTCGCAGGTCTGGTCAAATAAATGAAGGTCATGCGGAGGACACGTGTGCTCCCTAAGGCCCATGGATGTAGTCACCTCATCCACTACATAAGTGGCCCGACTCACGCCCTCTAGGTGTGTGGCCTGAAGTCCAAGGCAGTTAGACCTTCTTCCCAAATGGCAGCCCGGCAGCCCCAAATGCAGGCTGCACCTGCACCTGTCGCTGTCAAGTGGAAAATCGGAGAGCTGAGAAGCAGGCCAGGGCAGGGAGAGCAGGGCGTCGGCTGATTTCAGTGACACCAACACCAGCATGGGGAGGGTCTCCACTCTTGTCCGACTGCAGCAGGAGGGAGACTGGCCCAATCTGGCCTGTCCTTTTCTTGCTCTCTTTTCCTCGCTCTCTGGAAATAACCTTTCTTCTAGTTCTTCTGCATTACCCCAGATGGACAGGAGGGCACCTGACAAGCTGCAGGTCCGAGCCAGCCCCCGCCACTTTCTGGCTAACACATCCACCCTCCCTCCAAGGACCTGAGTGAGGGCTGGGTTTCCAGTGTTGCTTCTGCAATGAAGTATTCTGAAGAGTTAGTGAAACTCACCAAAATCACAATTTTAACAAAAATAAAAGCATGAACAGACAGCCTAGGCAGCTTAGCAAGACTCTTTCTAAATATAAAAAAAAATTGGCTGGTGATGTAGCTCAATGGTAGGAGCTTGCTTAGCATGCCTGAGACTGGGTCCAACCCCCAGTACTGTAATGAACTAAACAAAACAAAACCACGAATAGATCTAGTTAACTAGCTGGGAGAACTTTTAGGAGCATCCAAATAGAAGGGATTCTAAGCTGAAGCAACTGTCACATTCAAGAGACTGCGGCGAGCACGAAAAGAAGGCTTGGAAAGGGAAGTGACCCTTGCTGTGCGTTTCTGTCCTCAAGGTAAAGATGAGAAAGCAAGGCTGCAAGGTCTCCTGGCCAGTTGGGAGGCAGAGCTGCGATAGCAACTCAGGCCTCCATCTCTACTTCCAAACGCAGGGAAAGGAGGAAGAAGGTACAGGTTATTTAAGAAAACTAGGTCAGGGATGAGGGAATGAGAGTGAACAAACCAGGAGAGGTTCTTGGAGGAATGGAGATAAATCCTAAGGCTGCTATTCTGGGAGGCACATACAGAAAACAGTATAATGATGGCATCAATGATAGAATCTACACAGTATTTTATTTTAATTTTTTTTAAAAGAAAGAAACTGAGTTTAAACTAAGAAAAGACAATTTATTTAAAGGTGGCAAAAGGGGGGAAAGACAGATGATGGCTACTCAACAAGTAGGGAGCACTGGAAAGCAAAATACTCCTCTATACAGTATTTTAAAAGCCTGCAAAATGTTTTCATTTTACAAAACAAAATATTGACTAATTAACTTTAACATAAGTTACACACACACAAACACACACACACCCTCATAAGTATAGGATCCAGATAGATCATAAAACAACCTATAAAGCACTGATCTTAAAGGTACTAACTAGCTTTCAGAGTTTAGAATAGCTTTCTAGCTATTCTAAACTCTCAAGTTCAATGAAAACAATCACATAAAAATGACTATGAATGTGCAGTATAAAGAGATGAGTACTGACTGGCTCTTCAAAATAAACACAGAACACCAATGAGCCTCAGAACCACGAAGCATGTGTGAATCTGCTTAAAGTACCTTTGACTCCAACACAGTAAATCCAAATGACATTTGTCTTACAGGATCTTTTCTTGCTAAATACTTGTATCCCCTGACCATCATAAAGTCCAGTAAAATTGCAAAGATCTCATAATAACTCCTCTTCCTAACAAAAAGAGTCCAATTCCTTTCATCTTTCTAGCAGACTTCACCCCAAACCCATCTTGGCTTCAGCAACAAGCAAATTAATACATTCTGGAAATCCCAAATTGACCGTGACAACCTTTTCCTTTCCACTTTTCCTTTTCCTTTCCACTTTTCTTCTCCAGGAACTGACTCCAAGGTACACATGTATTTCGAAACAGTGAGAAAATACAAGTACTCTTTGCAGCCGAAACTAAGAAAATGAAATGGAAATAATTTTCTTTCCCTTTAAACCACATTGGTTCACCCAGTCTCTCTTCCACAACTAAGCCTGGCTTTTAAAGAGAAGACACCAGGGAAACACCTGATTCTTTGCTAAGATGGGAATGACCAAATGTTACCTTCTAAAGTGTCCCACTGAGTCCCAGGTATTTCACTACCCATCCCCGTCATACACAGCAGTAAATAACTACTCAGAACCTTAGGACGGAAGGTGCTCCCCTCATCCAACTAACAGACTGGACGAGGCTGTGTCACTGCATGGAGAGAGTAACAGCCTGTGCCTAGTGACTCTGTGGCTCAGGACGTGCGACCACTCAACCCCACAGACAGAAACGAAACCACCAAGCCAGCAAACCTCAGCAAGGGACCTACAAGGAAGCTCATCTAATACTATCAGCAATGATGGTGTCACAACATGACTTGCTATATGCCAGAGCCAAGGCAAAGAGGAAATTCAGCAGCCACGAGCAACCATGAGGCCAGACTTACACCCAAAGGAACAAACAGACTGGGGAACTAAGCAACAGTCGGAGGGCTTCTTTTTTTCTGGGTGGCAAGTCCAGTCTTTCCACATGCCCAGAAGGTCTAAACCACACAAAAGAAGAACTTGCATAAATCTAATATAAAACATGGTAACTGTCCTGTAGTAAACTATCTGTAACCTCAGTACCAGGAAGAAAAGAAAGGCATAAGCAAGACCCAACGGTATGCTAAGCAAAAAAGCAGCAAATGCATTTAAATATTATTTTTCCATTTTGTCATCTGACAAAATATCAGAAAATATCACACACAACTAAGCGCTTAAAGTGATACTGACATGTTGCTGTCTCTACTTCATTTAAAAAATATTTTGTTTTGAAATTTTTTAAACTTACAGAAAAATGATTCCAATGACATCCACATACCTAGTACTTAGTACTTAGATTCAACTACTGTCAACACTGTCATATGTCCTCTGTGTATGTAAATGTAAATATACATTCTTTTTTTTTCCTGAATCACTTCAGAGTTAGCTGCACAGATTACTACCCTTCACTCTGAAAACTGTGTCTCTCCTAAGAACAAGGACGTTCTCTTAACCCAGGACAACTGCCCAATTTAAACACACATGCTGACAAGATTTGTGATCTGTAAAGACGAGTATCCCTTACCTAAAATGCCTGTGATCAAAAGTATTTCAGATTTCAGAATATCTGCACAGGCTTTACCTGTTATGCATCCCTAATTCAAAAGTCTAAAATCCAAATGTTCCAAAATCTGAAACTTCTTGAGCATCATATTGGTGCTCAAAATGTTTCAGATTTCAGAGCACTTCAGGTTTCATATTTTTGGATTAGGAATGCTCAATTTGTATTCAGATTTCCCAAACAAATCTTTATGGCAACTCGGTTTTTTTTTCATGACACAACCATGACACAATCCTGCACCACAGACTGTACTGAGCTATCACGGTCACCTAATCGCGAACGGTCCCAGCCTTTCCCTGTCATTCACGCCTCTCATGCGATGAACACAGGCTCTGTTTTGTGCCACGTCCCTTGATTCCCTTGTGTGTCTGTTTCTTCCTGCCCTGATCCAGGTTCTACAATGCAGCAGGAATCCTACAGACGAACAGCTGTGGTCTTCCTCAGGACACCACCCTGGAGGCACTAGATGACACTGTGCCCCATGACTGCCGATGTCGCCTGTGTGATCAATCGGTTAAGTTGTTGTCTGCCTGGTCTCTGTATTACAAAAGTGCTTTTTTCCCCTGTGAAATAAGAGGTCTGCGAGGAGGCCTTTAGAGACTGATACTACCTCATGTGCACTCTATATTTCTCTTCAGCTTGCTTCATCCAATGTTCTTATTTGGTGGTACAAATCATTCAAATGCTGGGAAAAAAAAAATCAACTAACTGACTCCCACATCATATCAATATCATTCTCCTAAGTACTGACCACACAGGCGACAGGGAAAATGAGCTCCGCCCCACACAGAATCACCTCTCTGAAAGATAGTACTTAATGAATACTATTAGACTAGAATTTCATGCTCTCCTTTAATCCAATGAAAGAAATCTCTGAAGCAGCTATCATGACTCCCACTTTACACATGAGGAAATGGAGGCTCAGAGAGGTTAAGTGAGTCAAACAATTCTTGGCCAAGCTACAATTCAATCTTGAGTGTGTGATCACACTCTTTCTCCAACACCAGACACCCTGGAAATGACACCAAGAAGGAGAGACAGTAAAGGCAGACCTGGGGCTGGACAGAGTTGAGATGATTAGGCACTGAAGAAAGCAAGGCTGGCTAATACACAAGAAGCACCAGGAAAGGGCCAGCTCTCATCTCCTGGCAACCTGATCCTGAGCGCTAAGCCCAAGTTCATTAAAAAACGTCATCAAAAAAAAAAAAAGTCATCAAAAACTACAAAGCCAGTAGTATCTGCAGCCCACAGTTCGCATGTGTGGATCTTATCCAGAGCACCTAATGCTATTGGTGTGAAGTCAGAATGACTCCTGGCAGGATGGTGGGGACTGCTGACATAGAGGTCACCTGGTGTGGACAGAGGCTGGACCCGCAGAAGAGAAGGCAAGATGGAAAAAAAAAGTCATCAAAAATGTAACAATAGGAATGTGACATGTGAAAGTCAGGAAATAAATCATTGTAGTAACCCCAGACCAATCACACGTCCACCTAGCAAATGTGTTTGGTCTTGGGTTTTGCATCATAAGAGGGTATGGGAGAAAGTGGGCACAGTCCCAAGACAAAAATGAGAAACAAACGCTGCAAAAGCTGAGGCTGGGGGGTGGGTGTGGGAGGCAGGGGCAGCGTAAGAAAAATATTAAAGGAACAGACCATTTAGGGCCAAAGGGCAACTATTCCTTCACGTACAAGTGTTAGAACAAAACTACGGCTCGCTGGGTTTTCACTGACACAGAGCCCCAATTTGCATGAAACAAGATAGAGTTCCACTTAGACATGGGGGTGGAACTGTAGCCTGTAGGAGGAAAAATTAGTTAAGTCTTCCATAAACAGAGGCTCTAAAATTTTTATTCCTGAATGTTGCTTTAAAAAATGATCCCATTATATTCAGCAGGCTTGGGTATTTTTTTACTTCCTGTCAAGTTAACTAACCTCTCTGAACCTAACTTTTCTCACTGATAAAACCTTATAAAATCCCTATAAGCATTAAAGGAAATGTCTGCCATGATGCCTGGACCGAGTACAATTTCAATAAATGGTAGCTAAGACTTTTTTTATTTGTATGTGTCAGGCACTATGGTACAAATATACAGGGTCCTTCTGTCACAGCCTTTCTTTAGTGTACTTACGATTATTTTAATTTCTCATTTACTTAATTTTTTAGAATTTGTTTTATCTTCTAAAACTCTAGGAAAAAAACATACCACAAAAACAGGCTCTGAATAACTAGAACAGAGATTTTTTAAAAGACCAGAGCCTGAAACTAGATTCAACTTCACTAAGTCCTTTTGCAAATCTTTCCCTCAGAGATGCCTTTTAAAAGCTAGAATTGTAGTTCCTGAAACAAAGAAACCCTTTTGTATAGAAGGAGGCCTTGAGCATCTAAATTTGATACTGAATCTGATTAGTGACAAGAAAATGAAAAGCATTTACGAGGACAGTTACCATTATGCAGACAACTGGTCACGAGATTCTTTGCAAATACAAGGACATTCTAAACAGACCATCCTGAATTTCACGTGATGGATGTACATGCTAAAGTGGCAAGTGCTCTTTTTTCAAATAACCTCAAGAAAGAAAAGGGACTTCCAAGCTTTTCTTCAGAGTAGGATATTTACTACTGCAAGGCCATTGTGCCTGTAGCGCATCAGTGACAGCCAAGGACTCGCCCTTCTGAGGGATGTGATTTTTCCCCTTTCCACAGAGCAACGGAGCACTGGGATTCTCCCCAAACCAAGAGCTCTACACTGTGGAGCTTAACTCCAAAAGCATTCAGTGGGTGCCTGCTATATATATGGTGCCATGTGTGATGCAGAAGAGTCAGAGTTAAGTGGGGCATGGTCTCGGCCCTCCAAGGACTTACAATCCAGTGAAGGAGACTAAGAATATAAACCACTAATGATAACACCAAAAAACTTGCATAACAGTAATGACTGAACCACAGCAGATGCTCATGTTCAAAGAGAGAAGACGAGGGAGCTCTGCCTGGGGAAACAGCACAAGAAAACATCTTGAGTCTTTAGAGTCCTTAGCCTGTTTAGGACTACGATGCCTGGAGCAGAATCCAGCTGACAGCAAGGATACCATGAAATCACATGCTGGAACCCAGCCTTGATTCAACCAGCAGCAGCAAGGAGGGCTTTGCAGCGTGGAGGGGGACCATGTTTTGTGTTTTACCATCTTCAATGCTGTAATCCACATTCCTGACAACTAGCTGGGTGCAGTGTTGAGCTTGGGTGGGTTTGGCTGTGACTCTAACAGAATAGGCTCCCTACCCGCCCCCCACCCCCCGCAGGAGTTTAGGAGAATGATCCCACCACAGCAGAGTTAGAGACCTAGTGCAAACTGGCAGCCTCCCAGCTGAGATACAAGCTCACTCGCTCAGTCCATACGTAACAACAAAACGCCGAACAGAACATAGTGGTGGCCAAGAATCCAGGCTTTAGAATGACAGCTTCACTCCAGTCCTGCTCTGCACGGGCCTGGCCACACTACCTGACCATTATGGGTCCTGTTCTTCTGTAAAGGGTCACTAACCTGCACTGAGTGCTTCCTACGTTCCAGAGATTGTTCTGATGCTTCACATGTGCTAATTCACTCAGCACTAACCCCTGCTGAGATAGTTTTACTATGAACCCTTTTACCAATGAGCTCTCAAAGGGACCACACTGAATCTGTTATGCACCAGGACTCCCAGCCAGTCTAACTCCAAAACTCACATCTTAAGTATTCCATATTCCACAGTCTCTTATAACTGGAAATATACATATGTTTTGTAGAATTATGGCTATGCAAATTATCATGCCTAATGGACCTAGCACACAGGGGTGTCAAAATACAGTGACTGTTAAAACTGGTCCAAAGGAATAGGGACAGCATCAGGAGTGACTGCCTAAGTCAGAGATTCCTGGCAATACTCCCTCTGGGAATCCCCTTCACCTGCGCCCCTCCATTCAGAGCCCAGGCCAGCACCTCCAGGGGTGCCGGCTTCCCAGCCCCTCAGCAGACAGGGTTTCCTGCTCCGCTAGTAACAAGGGCCAACTCCTGAGGCTTACATGGGATAAGAGTCACACCACACCAGGACCGCCTCTGTCGGCACAGCTTTATCTCTCCTGTACTGGCTACGCTCCCAAAGCAATCATGAAGCCCAGGGCACACTCACAGAAGGTTCTTCCTAAATCAACTCCAGTGTCCTAAAGACAGCAGGGAGGCACAAGGAATGCATGGAGAGCCCCCAGCCATGGCTCGCAATAAACTTTTGGAAACATTTGTCCCATGCAATGTACCATGGAAATTCCAAGATGTACATAATGGTGCCGTCCTCACACTGCACATGCATTAATATGCCTGAACACGGTGCAGTGGTCTCGAACTAGTCTCTCCACATCGACCCTTCTCTGCCAAGTATCTAGGGTGAGATTTTAAGATGTTCAGAGCTGAAAGTCCTCTGACTAATTTCTGGATAAACTCGAAAATCCAAATGCCACAAGTTCTTCCATGATCAGAACCCTGTTCATCTCTCCAATCTCCTTGCACCACTTATTCCTCTTTTCTGTGCAACAGGTCACAAAAACAATGGTTGTCTTCCCATTTCTGCACAGCAGGTCCACTCTTCCTAGGAGGCTTCATACATGCTGATATGTCACTCAGCAGGAGTCTCTTCTTCAGCAAAGCTGCTCTTGATACCACAGCATATTCTAAAGCACTTATTGAAGCCAGGATTCCAGCATTTTGGGGGAAGAATCTCCCCTGCAAGGCTGCAGGTTCCTGGGACCACGGCTGCTTCTTACTGACAGCACAATGCTCAGTGGGTACATTTCCAATGATGAGAACATGAACAAAGGGAGAGAAAAGATCAGAAAGAACCAATATAGTAACATGGGTATAAACTGTAGTTCCCGAGTCAAAAGGGTGGCAAAGTGCATAAGATACCTAATTTTAGTCCAATGCCCTCATGTCACAGGGTGAAATGGATCTCAGGGGAGACGCCTTCTTGTCACACATGAGCCACACTGCTGTTCCTTGCTGTTTAAAAGTGTTCCTTCAGTTCCTAAAATGGCAACGTCTTTCTATTCCTTTATTCACTTCAATGTGCTCAAGAAAGAAACAAACAGAACACAAAAGCTTAGAGTGTTTTCAGAAAAGGAATGAAGCCTTATTAAGGAGAAGAATGTTACCATCATCAGACCATCAGCCCCAGGCTCTCCCTCCAAGGACATGGGGGAAAAAAAGAAGGAAGTTAGAGTCACCGTTACTCGGACTCATCCAGCTGAGCGTCCAGAGCCCCCTGAATGGCCCCGACTCTGAGTGGGAGCTCCAGAGGAGCCTCAGGCCGTCTCAGGTCTACTCACGGCTCACCACTGTGCAAGGTACCTTCAGGTTTTAGAAGCCTAATTGACCCTCAGTTCAGAGCCAACCAACATTTATTGAATACCAGCTCTGGGTCTAGCCTCTTTCCACATACTCTCTTACTGAATGGGCACTGCCATCTGTTTTGCAAACAAGTAGCCTACTGCTGCCAGAAAGGAGAAGTAAGCGGGTCTCACCAACCAGGGCAAGGCTGAGGAAGAGCTTTTCTCTCTGCAAGGCAGTCTCTAGGCACTCATACGCTTTTTAAGAACTTGAAAAAGTTTTACTCTAGAGCATGAAATATGAAGCAGATGTTAACACTGAAAGACTTTTTAAAACACACTTTCATATTTCCTAACAAATGAAATTTGTTAGGCCCATGAGTTAGAAAAGGATGGTTAAGATGGATTTCAGAGGGGTAGGGAAGGATTTCAGAAGTCAAGAGCAACAAGCTCTTGAGAGTCATCAGTCTCTCCAGGCTCAAACACTCCAGATCACAGGGAAGGGAAGGCAGCCAGAAGGGGAGAGAGTCTCCAGACACCACCGAGGGGGCGAGGGAGGCCCAGAAAGATGTCTCCTGAAACCCCAGCGTTAACAGGGGATTACAAACTGAAACCTCGAAATGTCACTTCAACCACAAAAACAGCAAGCTAAAAATCGAAAATGTATTCTGAGGGGTATCTGGAAGTAAAAAATGTACCTGTTTTGACCCTCTGACTCCAAACTCCACCCTGGAATCTGACCTCAGAACAATGGTTCTCAAAGTGTGCCCTGACAACCTTCTAAAGTGGGACCCTTCTGTTTTGTCTGAGGAAGGGTGTATACCCTGCCATGCTCTGCTACGCTCTGCCACGCTCTGCCACGCTCTGCCGCGGCATGCCACTGCTCTGCTGCAGCATGTGGCTCCTGGTGACCCTAAACCCGCTGTTGGTAAAGGAACCAAAGAAAACCATTTACGACAAAAGGAGACAATTTATGTGAAGATGAGAAAGCAGGGGAAAGAGAGATGACAGACAGCTACTCAAAACCAGTAGGAAGAATTTGAAAGTGAATAGCTCGTGGATTTCTTGTCTGTAGCTCCTCCTTTTATTGAGATCTTGTCCACGCAGGCTCCTGGAATCTAACTGGCTTCCAGGCTTGCCTTTCACCCTAACCTTGGATCTCTTCCTGTCATATGCATATGATTTTCCTGTTGTCAAGTGGAGGCTAGGATTATGGGTGGAGGGCTTAAAGATGGGTTACTTAGATTTACGTATTAAGTAAAGGGGCTTATGTTGATCACGTTACTTGGGACCTCCCTGACCTTAAATTTCTTTTGGACAGACCAAGGCAGAGATCATCGCCCTTAGCAAGTCTCTCCATTAACTTCTAACAAAGCTCAATGAGACCTTGATTCCATCTTTTTCCTACCTAGGGGACACCTGTCCCTAAACTTTCACAAAAGGAAGTCGGCAATATTAATTCACAATGACACTGTCATTTGCTTTTATATTCTCATTTTCTTGTGAGTATACAAACTGAGTTTTCATGAGGCTACTGACATGGGACCTCAAGATACAACGAATGAAAAACAAATGGGAGAATCGGTGGTCCTCTGTTAAGATTTGCAAAAATGGAAAACAATACCATTTTTCTAAATTTTTCTTAGTGGGAATTTAGCTCAGTGGTAGAGTGTTTGCCTAGCAAGCACAAGGCCCTGAGTTCGATCCCTAGTGCCAAAAATAAATAAATACTTTGTTTTTGACATTATTTTTAATTAAAAATATATTACTGTATAATGGGATTACTTTAATGTTTTTTAAAATTTCTCAGTTTTAATTTCTAGTATAATAGATTCAAAAACTTTTTGGATGCCTGAAAAAATTATAAGAGCATAAAGGGTTCCTGAAACCAAAATTTTGACATCCACTACTCTAGAGGAGTATGTTTTACACATATAAGGATGTTCACTGAACCACTGTTTGTAGCAGAAAAAAGTGGAATGAACCTACATATCCATTAATAGTACAATTAAGTCTACCGAGATAGATTATACTGTGGGTAGTTAAGTCACATTTAAAAAGAATGAGGCAAATCTACATGCACTGATAATGAAAATATTTCTATGACACATTAGAAATAAATAAGCAGCTGCAAGCTGCAAAACAATGATATTTAAAATACTAATAATGTAGCTTGGGTGTGATGGTTTACTCCTGTAATCCCAACCCTTGCCAGGCTGAGGCAGGAGGATAATCACCGTCAATCAATTCAAAGCCAGCATAAACTACATAGCAGTACCCTGTCTCAAAAAAAAAAAAAAAAAAAAGTTATAATGTAAAAATGCTGGAAAAATGTTTTCCACAGAAACACAAAAAAATTATAGAAGCATACATACCAAGCAATAGACTAGTTACTTCTGGGGAAGAGACTGAGATTAGGATACACTGAAAAGAGAGAGAGGCAAGGCTTTAATTTTTTCCCTTATCTGAGCTTTAACATCAACACACACAAGCACACAGACACACAGATAAGGGCCATTTGGCAAATTGAAATTAACTTAGAAAATTCCCTGCATGGCCACAGCAGCAGCACAGTGTTAAACCTGCCAGGGCTGCTCCTAATCCTGTGAACTCCTGAGGGCAGTCACACTGCCCACAAACAGGGCTGTCTTGCCACCTGATGCGCCACGTCCAGGATGGCCTACTTGCCCTTCATATCAGAATATTTACCATTTGCCAAACCTACCTGCAAGTTGGAATACTTCTCAAACCACTGCTACTTTATTTGATCCATCCAAAATTTATTACAGCATCCCATAATCACACAGGGAGACAATATGAAAAGGGGGCAACTTTAATAGCACCCCAAACTGTAGAAATAGAGTATTCCTCAAAACTATTGAAAAGAAAAATGCCCAGCAGTTGAGATAATCAGACAAGTTCTCAGGAAGGATACTGCTGGTAATGGTCCTCCTCCTGTAGTTCAACCATTTTTTAAATATGTAATATACTGTGAGGAATTAATCGCCTATAGAGATGTTGCAATTGGTGGCAGGCATCTTAGTTACTGTAACTGCTGAGCCTCAGTTTCCTCACTCACTCATGGTTCCAATACTGACTGCTGGTGAATGATTAAATTCATTTAATATATTTGGGTATCTCCTCACATCTAGAAAAACCAGTATAAGGGCAAAAGTACCTGCTATGGTCAGGTACTTTTATAAAAATTAATAACCCTCCATGCAAAATAGTACACGCACCCCTAGGCTCATTTACCTAAGAGTTGACTGTATGCTAAGGAAATCATCACAGATCAATCAGAACTGGGATCGGCAATAAATGACAATAAAGGAATTCTAGTCTTGACATACCATCAAAAACCCAAAACAGATTAAAGTGGCAAATGTTCAAATAAAATTATTAAATATGATTAGGAAAAAATAAATGGATATTAATCTGCTCTAAGGATGGGCTGTCAGTCAAATCATACTAATGGAATTGAAAAAACTAAAATGTGTACAGTTTTGACCAAAAAACCCCTTCTCAACAAAAACTATAAACAAAATTCAAAGGTAACTGAATTCTGATATTGGAAATGTTTTCTTTTTCAGGGATCTTAGTATGTTTTTAAATTGCTTTTCATCATTACTAAATGTTTGCTTATTATCTGTTATTTCATATTCTTGCTTTATTACTTTATTCTAATTGGCTTCAATGAGACTACACAGAGTTTTCAAATACTTTTGGTGGAATTTTAAAAAAAAATCAACTCTTTGAATACACATAAAATTCCTACTAGAGAGAGTAACAGTATCCATAAATTCTAAAATCCTACTGATGTCCCTGTTCAGTTTATTTACACACGCTTTACTGAATGCCTAGTTTTACAGAGAGATAGTCCCTGCCCTCAAATGAGTTTATAGCCTGGTGGGGAGACAGAATTCAACTAATAATTAACACAAGTAATTACCTCTCTAACTTGTGGTACCAGGAGGGAAACTTACAGCAAGTTATGAGAACATGTATCAGAGGTAAATAAAAGTTGTAACTGTACCCCTGAAACGGGTCATTTCTTTCTTAAAACTGGGAGTCCATCAAAATGCCCCTTCTAAACTGCTGACAGTCATTTTCTACATGAATTGGGAACCTAAACTGACAGCCCACAGAGGGTAGTTTTTTCTGATGAGGGGGTAGTGCTGGGGATCAAACTCAGGGCCTTGCACTTCCTATTCAAGTGCTCTACCACTGAGCTAAATCCCCAACTCCAAGTGTTATTTTCTACTTCCCTGGTATAGGAATTCAAGAATATAAACCCACCCTGGAAAATGACTTCATCTTTCTGGAAACTGATCCTGTTCTCATCTCCTCCTCTCCTTTCAATGTTGGGAGGAGGGAAGCATATGCAAAAATTTATGTACAAACCACATATAAGAGAAGAAATTTTGAAAGAATGTCAAAGAGGAAAAAGCAAACTACTCTGGCATGACTCCATTTCTTTCAAAGTAAGGTATGCAGGTTTCCTTTATAAATAAACTATTACTAACATAGAGAAAGGGTACAGGAAGATTGTGCAGTGTCTACCATGGTTACTTCTAGCAAATGGTACAGGAGGTATATGAATTCTTTACCATAAAAATGTACCTAGGTACTACTTGTGCACTAAAAACACAATGAAAATATTAATAAGGTAAAAGACCTATGTGACAGCAGCCTTCTTTGTCCTTAGGTTCTTCTCTTGGCTCTTGGGTTCTGAGTAGGTTGAGGACATGCTGTAATAGGAGACCTGAAGTATCAGCCTACTTTTATAGACAGCCTTGAAAAGAATCAATCAGCTTTGCCAGCTGGTACAAGTTGAAAAGTAGCCTGAGGATGTTCTCAAAGATTTGCTTTATTCAGCCACAACAGAGCAAGTGACTTCAGCTACCAGGCTGCAGACTTGGTTATAGTGAACACAAGGGCAACTGTAAGCAAACGGTTCTGGAAGCAGCTGCCATTCTGGTTTTTGGCTCGCTGGGGCCAGCCCAATATCTGGCCTGTGATGACAGCAAAACAGCAGAGCTCTATGCCAAGACATGCTGCTGCCTACTGGGAGGGCAATGGGAAAGAGTGCCAGGGGAAGAAGGATTCCTGGCAGACCAGAGGCCCTTTCCCCAGATGTTACTGGCTGCCCCCATTGCTCATCTGGTCCAGCCAGCTTGGCCTGGGGCCCAGAAGCATCCTGACAAGAGCTCTAGGTGCTCCTCTTCCAGAGCTACGTGCCAGCTTAGGGCATCAGAAAATCAAAACAGACCCCTGAGGTAGCAGGCCCTGCAGAGTCCTAGGTTGAGGGCATCCCAGACCATCTGTCAAAAGACTCCAGATCCTGAATCTCCGCTCAGTCTAGTCTGTGAGAAGTTTTGTCTTAGTCTGCTTGGGCTGCTACATATAATAACATACTACAAACTGGGTGGCTTAAGCAACACACATTCATTTTCTCACAGCTCTAGACTCTGGGAAGTCCTCGATCAAGATGCCAATAGATTTAGCATCCAGTCAGGACTATTCCTGGCTTGCAGTTGGCCACTTTCCTGTTGTATGCTTGTGTTCCTTTCCATACTGTCACACGGTGGAGACAGCTCTGTCTTCCTCTTCTTCAAAGGGCACTAACCTCATCTTGGAGGGTCCCACTCTCTCACCGCCTCATGGAAACCTAATTACCTCTCACAGGCTCCCTCTTCAAGTATCACACTGGGATTTAGGGTTTCAACACATGAGTTGGTAGAGGGGAGGGCATTAAAACTATAACAGTAGCAACTCACGGAATTCATTTCTTCATAGTTAGTATACAGATACTCCTAGAATGTCAGAGCTTGAAGGTCACTCAGTGCAATCATGCTTATATTCTACAGCAGGTTGTCACCCAGCTATTTCTGAAACTCTTTCCATCAAATATGCTGTACTTCTAGAGGCATTTGGGGACAGATGTGTTAGAAAGGAGGGGCCTTCCACGGTATGGAACTCTGCCTCTTGTAGCCTCCAGAATGGTGACAGACAGGTGGTATCTGAGCCACACAGAATCACACCCTTCCTTCTTCCACAGAGCAGCCCTTCAGCATTTGGAACACTAATTCTTCCTCCCCACAAAAATATCACAAAAAGGAATTTGGGGTATCTACCATATAACCTAAGCTTAAAGTCCATTGCCTCCCTCCCCCAATGATATACAACCACCTTTATCAGAGGCAGAAATTTGGGCGGTAGTGTGACTGTCCTAGCACACAGGACAGCAGCGGTATTATTAGAGGACTCTTGGCTGGAACCAGCAACTGGACTTCCTCCTCCTTTCCTTCAGGCAGCCACTCTCCCAGGGAGGACCCAGGAGAGGTCTCCAGTATGCTCTGGAATCTCCTCCACTAAGTTCCTACGGAGCACTTGCTGTGCAGGACACCAGACACAAAGTGAGGGAAGGGAAAGAGAGGGCTGGTGGGACACAATCAACGCTGACTCTTCCTTCTGTTCTCTATTATAGAGCCTTTCTGGCTGGGTCACAATTTAAACTGTCTTCTGCAGTGTCCCAGTTATGTGTAATAAGATCCATTGACATACACACCTAACTGAATTCTACCCTGTAGGGGAGCTGGGCCCACAGAATTTTGGAAAGGCTAAGTAGATGCATCAAGCCCAACAAGAACAGATACACACCCGAGTCCTTATATGCTCGAGTCCACGCTTGAGTCCAACAGTTAGTAGCTCACGGCCCAAAAGGCTTCAAAATGCCAGCCACAACTCAGAAGTTTTAAGAGCATCTTCTCGTCACTCCTCAGGAGTGTTTCTCCCTCCAATTCTCACCATCATAGGGCGGATCAGGACCCATGGGCAGCCACAGCCCCAGGCTGTTGTAAAAGGTACCAGACAGGCCCTCTACTCTGAGCACAGCACAAAGTCCATCCTGCCCCTCTGAACCACATGGCTTCCGTGATGACCTACAATCTATGGGCACAGCAAGATCAGCAACACAGAGTCCCCTCTGCTGTCTGTCTGTTGTCTGTCTGCTGTCTGACCGTGGTCCTCACTAGCCTAGGCAGCCCCACATCAGCTCCCACCACGCTGGGTTTGTGTAAGGTGCTGCAGAGGTGAAGGGGCCAGATCCTCCACAGAGTGGTGATTTTAGTCACAAGAGATGAACTGTTACACAGCTAGCTTATTAATTTAAGTGCAAAAGAGAAAAATGGACATGTCTAATGATTAAAGATGATTTCCTAATTCCTAATTTTATATACACACACCAATACAAACGGGAAAGCAAGGAAAGTTCCTGTTCCCTAGTAAGCACCTGTATACTGACTTCAACTCCCACCTGTCTATGCAACTGCACCCCTCAAGCTCAGACAGCCCCACACTGTCTCATACCTCTCTACTTCAGCTCTGGCAGTTCCACACACTAGGAATCCTGCCTCTGAGTACAACTCAAACTCTTCTCTGCCCCAACCATCGCTGCTCCTGAGTCCGACTTTCTCCCGAGAAACCCCTTTTCTGTCTTCCCACTGCACATATTTTACTACATACAGTACCTCTGGCACCTCCCAGTTCCTGTGAATCTGGTGTAAGGAGGGTTATGTGTTGTGTTTGCTTCGGCAGCACATATACTAAACTGGAGGGTTATGTGTCTAACTTCTCTGCTGGATCGTGCTCCCTAGGGACAGATCCCATGTCTTAAGTATATCTGACTCCCAAAGAACAGCACCATTCACACCTGGCTCAGTCACCATCTGATGATGCCCAAAACTATCATCTTTCCCTCTTTCAACAAGTTTAGCTTCCAGGGCTCAATAAAAGACTATTTGTAGATGAGGCAGCCATGTGGTCAGGATATAATGCAAGATGTAAAGACGTACGACAATGACAGTATGCCAGACACCAGAGAGGTGAAGCGTAGTTATCAAGAGAGGAAGGACGAAGCTTTATCTGGTATTTTCAGGCTGTGTGTCACAGTGCTGCATTCAATGACCCCTGTGTTGGGCACTCATTCATTTAAATTACTCTACTCTCTTTGTTGTTGTTACAGTTCTATTTCTTTTTTTGTTTGTTTGGTTTTGTCCAAGGGTATACGGCTAAATTACACAAATTTTAATGTTGCAGGACATGATTTTACTATACCAACTCCGTGTGCCAATTTATGTTCCTCCTCCCTCCGTTGCTCTGGTTTGATGGTTCTGCTGGCTGCATCCCACATGCCTGTCTTGCCCTTGGCACTCCTAAAGTACTTAGAAGACATGGAGATCTGCCTGGCAGTTCTCCATCCAAGAGCCTACCAACCTTCATCCTCCTGTTGCTCAGAGTTCAACACCTGTCTCAACACTGAATCAAACACTGCTGAATGTTGCCACCTGCTAGCAGGTCCCTCCTAGTGTCCAGCTAGGAGTAAACTCCCACAGGGCAGGGGCATCCCCTCAAAGCACAACAGTGCTATGTGCACAGCATGAGCTCAGACCCTTGCTGGGTAAGCCCACTCCTGACCCGCCAAATGCATCCCAGCCATCAGTATGGAGGTATTTAAGGCACTGCTGGTGTAGATACCTTAGGAATCCCTCTAGTATGTAAAGCAGAATGGAGGTGGACTTTGGTCACAGAGAATGATCATCTCCTCCCCGCTGGCTCTCTGCCCCTACCAGGTGTCCAGGATAAGGACCGTGCTTTACTCACTCCTGGGTCTGTGGTGTCTGGCACTTGGCTCAACACACAGCCAGTATTCAAAAGAGCATCTGCTGAAAGGAGAGATTTATCTCCAGGGCCCATGCAATTTGGTGGTTTTCCTTTCAGCTGGAAGCCTCCCTTTCCTGTCATCTAGAAGGCAAAAGGAAACCCCAATGACTATGCCTGCCCAAGTGTGTTAGTTAGGTTTTCTCTCGTCGCTGGGACAAAATACCCAACAGCCAAAGTTAGGGGAAGAAAGTTTTATTTGGCTGGGTCTGAGGCAGGGTGGCATGGCGACAGGCAGAAGTCATCAAGGTAAGCAAGGGATGCACGCAAGGAGACTAACCAGCTTCTTCCTGTATCTTAGATCTTATCCTGGCTACCTGGCTTTAGGGTGGGCAGTACTCCCACTCTTAATCCTAATACCCTTAATCCTAGCGTCACATCCTTGATCCCAGCAGAACCATGCCAAAGCAATCAGTGGACTAATTTAGTAATCACACACTCTAGATCCAGCTACCTCTTAGCACATGAGGCTTTGGGAGGACATCTAGACACAAACCATAACACCAAGTACCAGAAAAAATGAAAACCCGTTCTGCACAACTATTTGGCAACCTCCTGTCAAACTGAACAACTTTGTGCTGCAGATTGTAAAACTCAAACTCAATCGCCCTTTTCCAACTCTTCCTTCAACTTCACTATTTACAACAACACCACCTCCACTCTCCACTCACTCAGGCCTACAACCTTTGCAACAAGTTTAAGCAGTTGCTACCCTTTGTGGCCTGTTAAAATCTAGGTACCCAATTGCTTCTCACTGCTCCTTGATCTCTCAGAAATAATCCTTCTTTCTCTTTCCACTCTTGCCACCATTCATGCACAAGACCTCAATGATGTCCACCTGGCCTTCCTAGCTCCACTCCCTCCCCTCCTTTACACCCAGACCCTGTACGTCACCATGTAGCTATTATTTAAGTGCTGTTTTCAACCAGTCTGCCCTCTCTCCACTCTTGGGACTGTCAGTCTGTGCCCTTCTGTTGTAATTTGACCCAGGTTCACATCTGCTCTTAGATCCCACAAATCTTGACTAATCCTCCTACCCTAGGTAGGGCTCCTTTTCCAGGAACATGTAACATCCTCTGCCCTCCAAAATCTGGGAAATGGTCTCATCTTTTCTTATCCAAACCCCACCCATGCACTGACATAAGTTTTCCCCAAGGTCTAGCCCAGTGGTGGCAACCTATGGCACACGTGCTGCAGTGGGCACGCAGAGCCCTTTGCTGGCACGCAAGCCAAGTCACCCCACTATCTCCCCAGCAGCCAAGCAGGGATAACAGCGCACATCGGAGCAGTGTTAGCACTTCACGCTAAATAAGTGGGTTTTCGGTTGCAGTTTGGGCTCTCAGTCTCTGAAAATTTCGCCATCACTGGTCTAGCCTCACTGGCCTCTCCCTGCCCCACCTCCAAGAACAGTTACAGCTCTCCTACACTTAGTTCCTGTTGATTCAGGCACACTCCATTCCTGTGCTGAAAGTCAGGACAGCTGGTGAGGAAGACCAGCCACTTAGCCATGTGATCTCCCAAACCACCAGAGAAAACCTCACAGAACCATTAAGATGAAATGAGACTTTCCATGGAGGGTATTCATCTCACGTTCACAACAAGGTGTGCAAGTGGAGATCGAACACCTGTCAAGTGCAGTTATTTCCCATTATTCACAATCCTTCAGAACTGAAGAAAGTATCAAAGACAACATACTGAGGGGGAACACACTTTTCAAGGAGCACCTGGCTTCACATCCCCTGTTCAGCCACTGAGGAACTCCTCTGGCACAAAATTTCAGGTGAATGGGCAAATATTGGGCGCGGTCTGGGAAAAAGGGCAGACGGGAGTTCTTGGCAAATATGGTAGGCAAGGGGCATGGGCAACAATCAGAAGTATGGGACACGAGCTCTAAGCCACAGTTCGATCAGCGGGGCAATGGGAACAAAAGAACTGTGAAGTAATGACGTTAACAAGGGTACAAATGATGCGCGCGGGGCTCCTAAACTGGGGCCACATTTCTTCCCAACCTTCACGCTCATTACTGCTTCGAGCACTCGCGGGGGCGTGCCCAGGCAGTGTTCCACAAAATCACCTCTCCTCAGGTCAGGACAGCCCTGGATAACGGCGCCCCTCGGCCCCCGGCCTTACCGATGGAGATTTCCTGCGCGAAGGCCAGCGAGATGAGCAGCAGCGGCAGCCCCACGGCGATGCACGTGACCATCTTGTCCACGGCCAGCTCCAGCCGCAGCCCCTTGAACTTGGGCTCGGCGGGCTCCTTCAGCAAGAAGTCTGAGAAAACGTACTCCGTGGCCAGGTGGGCGATGGCCATGACTGCGGCGCGCCGGGCTGGGGCAGGAAAGCCCAGCGAGGGCAGGCCTCGTTACCGCCGGCGTCCGGAGGGCCGAGCGGCGCCCTCACCCCGTCACCGTCCGGGGGCGCGGCTTTCGCTTTCCCTTTATGGGCGCCCCGGCTGCCCGCATCCCGCCTGCCTTTTCTCCGGGCGCGTCTAGCTCCCGGCTGCCTCCGTGCCGCGCCTGGCAGGCAGGGCCGGGCTGCCCCGGGCGCGAGAGTTCCCGCGCTCGCTGCCTGTGCGGCAGGCTGCCGCGGGCCCCTCCGCGCCCTGAGCCCGCGTAGACCCCTGTGCACCGGCGACCTGAGTCCCGCGCTCCACGCGCGCCTGGAGGCACGACGAGCAGTCCGGGAACAAAGCGCTTCCCGCTCTCCGCCGCCGCTCCGCGCAGCCCTGCGCTCTCAGCTGCTGGGCGCGCTCTTCCGGAACCGTCCGGGGAAACCCGGCGCCGGGGCCCGGAGTTCCCGGAAACCGCGCTGACGCCGAGCGGGTGGGCGTGGCTCCATCCCGCTCCGCTCTATCCTGCGCCCCTCGGGGGGGCGCCGAGAAAGAGATCATTCGGCCCTGTGGTCTCTGAAAATTTATCGCGGGCTTCCCATCCTCTCCCCCACTTCCTGGTACACCCTACTTTTAAAATCATTTCTTTGAGCGATCCCTTCACCTATGCACAGGACAGCCCCCCTTTTGCTCCACTCACAACATTTCTACACAGTGAAATCCAATTAAAGAGACCTGGAAAAGCGTCAAAGAACAGCGGGTGCCATACTAAGCCCAGTGGAGCAGTGTGGCGGAGGGGCTGCTGAACCCTTCCAGGAGATCAGCCTGAGTGTGGGGTGGGAGGGGTGAACCGTGGTGAGTTTATGTGACTAGGTGTCAAGCCAGGATTATCGCTACCAGGTCCCTCTACTTTCTCTGCCTTCCCAATCAAAACTGATTAGGAATCCAGCAGAGCAATGCCTGCTGGTGAGTATGTGTGTGTGTGTGTTGGGGTCTGCAAAAAGCTGTTTTTGTACCCTTCACAGGAAGTGGATGATGAGAGAGTGTGGCAAGCTCTTTTTATTCTGCTATCAAAGGAAGAGAGACGCTGGGGAGTTGAGGAAGACAGTCCTTTGCTTTCTATTTTTAATGGTGGGTATCACTGATGATTTCATAAAATGGCATAGAAAGAAACACTGATAACTGAGGGAATGAAGTCTTTAAGAAACCAAGAGATGAGGTCCAGGGCCAAGTGGAGACACTGGCACTGCTAGGAACATGGACACTTCTCCCACTGTAAGAGGAGGAAAAGGTGTATGCAAATGAAAGTAGGATTGATTGTTACAGAAGAGTGAGACTGAGAATAAGACAGGTACCTTTGAGGAGACAATGTTTGAGGAGTCGTATTATTTGTGGAGATACATTATTTTGTTTTCTTACCTCTAAAAGATATAGCAGAGATAGTCATAGTGACTAAATGTCTAAAAGATAATTCTCTTTTAACCATTTCCCCCCCCTTAGTTTAATGAAAGGTAATTTTGAATGAAAAAAACATGCAATGGCCATCTTATAACATGTGAAATTTTATTTAAAAGAGAAACAGTGCAAACTACTTTGTGGTTTTGTTTTCATTAAAAAAAATTAAGTGAAAAGGAAAAATCTTAAAACTAAATAACTTGTTGTCTTACTAAAGGTGAATAATAAATAAGGCACTGAACAGAATTATTATTATCAGGTAATATACAGCCTACAAATATATGAAAACTGTCAAGCACATATTACAAAATCACATTGTCAGTGGTTAACAGGCTGGAATTCTAAATCTTTTACCCTGTTTGATATGACATTCAAGCAAACTACAAAAGGAATTGTTAGCACCTGCATCCCATTTTATGTAAGACTACAGCTTCTATCAAATTACCCATTTCCCTCACCAAGGTGAAGAAGAGAAAGTATGAAAGGTCCCTCCACCAGAGTATTTATTAGGTCCTACTCGTTCACCTGGACATTCAAATGATCCACTGCTAAGGCAGATGCTCTAATATCACTCACCTAGCATCAGCATCCCACAACAGTTTGCCCTGCGCTAACAGAGATTTCTCAGTCTCGTGATAAACAATGTTGCTTTTATCAGCCTTGCACGCCTACATGCCTGATGTCTAGACATGCCTACAGACATGCCTGATGTCTAGACATGCCTACAGAGTGTTTTGCCTCCTAATGGGTTGAGTTTAATTGTTCAATATTTTATTTTTACATGTGAGCCTTGGAAACCATAATGCTTATTTTGAAAGCTGATTTAATGGTTTAAAAAACTGCCACCGAGACTCTTTCTTCTATCCTTCCTTTTTCCTTTTTTCTCCTTCCCACAAGGGCTATGTGTTTAAAAGACATGGAATTGTGGATTTTGAGAGATCCCTTATTCTCCCAACCAGTCAGCTGCATCGGTGAATTCCTCTTGGTATCCTCACACATTCCGACAATTATTTCATAGAAGATGGAGACCTGGGAAGATTCCTCCCAACTGAATGAAAGATCAGAATCAAGATTCAAGCCCAGACTTGAAGTTTTCCTTCCTTACTGAGAGCTCATACTATACTCTCAGGGAGTCTTTGATTCACAGTGAGAAAATCTAGCCTGCTCCTTCACAGATTCCAGCCCTCCCACAGTCTGAAATAGAAATATAAATTCTATAGTTGATTTTTGAAAATACAGACATTGCCACAAAAACATTGTAAAAACATCTAACGTGGAGTGAATCGTAAATATTCAAGTAATTTTACAGGTTTGCATAAAAACAGCAGCAATATTTTAAAATCCCGTATAACTTTGTCTCTTATAAATAAGCAGTGACAGGCTATTTATATCAAAGGGGGAAAGGCCAAGAAGGCTGGTTAAGGCCTCTAGAAATTAATTTAGTCCAATTATACCAGCAGATATTGATTTACACATTTCCACAAACTCAGAAATGTCTTTCTCTGGAACAGATAAGGGAATTATCTCACGTGAGAGTGTTGGAAACTCAGTGCTATTCCAGTTAAATGTCTGAGGTGCTATATCCCTTTCTAGAAGTTGTCCTTCTAGAAACTTTGACAGTTAGCTAAGGAAGCACTGTTTAATCTAAAAACTATGAAACATGGAATATGAAGTACCTTTCAGAGGGTCTCCCACTACAGTGAATTTGTTCAGAGAACAGACTAAGTGTTGGCATTTGTCAGTTCCATGCATTCTCCTTTTTTTATACTTTATACCTGAGGATTATTCACAGCCCACTTAAAAATAAATAAATGAGAGTAAATTGCTTTTGATAGTGGTCCAGAGGATCAGAAGCCTGATCCAGGATACTGTGTCAGCCTTCCTTGGTGAACGATGCCTTGGTCCAGTTTCCCTGTGGGCTACTATCTGGCCTGTTATGGAACCTCACCCCTTCCTTCTGAGGAAGACCAGATGGTTCACAGAGCCTCTGTAGGAAGTGCGCAGGATTGGACTTGCTGGTAAGCCATCTGTGTCCTTGCAGAGTAGAGTCTGAGAGACAGAATCACGGTGGCAATAAGGAGGAGGAGTCCCATAATGAAAAGAATGACCAAGGCTGCCTTGGCTCCTCTTGGACCCAGATTCTTGCCAAAAAAATAGAGCTGCTCCTTGCCAGGTTGTTCTGTGGAAAAGAAAAGTGAGGTGTCAGATGCCTGCCTTTCCCTGAGGAGTGAAATGCTGAGGGAAGCAGCAGGATGTGGTAGCACAAGCAGGACGCGGGAGAGAGTATCATTACCATCAGAGGGCACTGTGGCTGAGGGTGATCCCCCTCCAGAAGGAGACTTGGTGGAGTATGGAATCCTGTTGTCTAGACAAAGAAGATAAGTCGATTGTTTTATAAACAAGAAGAGTTTTTTTTTTTTTTGACAAAAGGAGCCATGTCATTTAACCAGAAAATAATAATTTACCCCACCTGTACTGGCCATCTTTCTTGGATGCTCACTGGGCTACTTCATACCAGTACACATACATTCTCACCCCCTCCACCTTTCCAGATTCTTCTCACCCTCTGAGATACATCACCAGCACCATGGCTCCTACAGCCTTGGCTCACATTCCCAAACTTAATGATGCCCTCCTACTCCTGCCACTGAACCCTGTATTCTGCACTCTATTAAGGCACATATCATACTGTATTATGATTACATAGTTACATATCTGTCTCTCTTACTTGACACTGAGCTCCATGGGGACTGTATCTGGGATTTTCTCATGCTTCCTATTTCCAGATCTACAGGAAGCTTGGTGCCATCATGTGGCATCATTGACAGACAACAGTACCTATGTTCCGGAGGACCGTGTAGGTTGTCTCCATGCCAGCATGGATATGGTCAGACACATGACAGTGTAGTAGCCATGTCCCTGGGTGATCCGCAAATAGTTCAATGGTTTGGAATGTCCCAGGAAAGAGATCATACACATCTTCTCGGTAAGACTTATCTATCTGCAGAAGTCAAAAAATGCAATGTGTGCTTTTCCTGATCAGCACAGCAAGAAGAAACGGAAGAGCAAAGAAACACATAGAAGCAGAAGGAAGGAAATATCGAACAGAACTCAGTAAAATCAAGGATAGAAACATAATGAAGATAAATCAAAGAAACATGTGGTTCTCTCAACAAATCAATAAAATTGATAAACTCTGTAGTAGCCTGCTCCCATTAATGGCTCCCAATGATCCCCATTTCCTGATATTTATAATCTTTGTAACCTCCTCCTAATTTATAGTAGGGTTCGCCTACGTGATCCAATAGCATATGAGAAAGTAACAGCATTCTACTTGCAAAATAAGGCTATAAAGGATCATGGCTTCTGTCTTGGACCCTCTCTTACTTTCTCCTCTTAGATCAGCCACTCTGGGCAAAGCCAGCTCCCATGCCATACTCATATGATGAGCTTTCAGTCAACCACCTCCTGAGTGAGCTTGAAAATGGATCCTTTAGCTCCAGTGAAACCTTTGAAAAGATGAAAAATCAGATCTACCTAACTAAGCTAGTTACAGATTTTTGACCCAGAGAAATTGTGAGATAATCAATGTTTGTTGTTTCATGTTACTGAGTTTTAGCATAAGACTAAACAAAAAAGAAAGACATTACAAATATCAGGAAGGAAAGACAGAACATCACTAAAATCTTACAGACATTACAAATGATAAGAATGGAATACTGTACAAATATCTCTGTGTCCACAAATTCCATAATTTATAGGGTATAAACAAAATTCTTTAAAAACACAGATTACCATAGATTGCTCAAGAAGGAATAACCTGAATAGCACTATATCTAATAAAGGAAATAAAATTGCATTAAGATCTTCCAACAGGCCCAGATAGTTTCTTTGGAAAATTCTACAAAACATTTAAAGAAGCTGTAATACCAATATTAAACACACTCATAAATTGCTTTATAAGAATGACATTAACCTGATATCAAGACCAAATACATTATAAGAAAAGAAAATCAATATTCCTCATGAACACAGGTATAAAATCCTCAATAAAATACTAGCAAATCAGATCGAGCAATACATAAAAAGGATAATGCATCATGACCAAATAAGGTTTATGCAGAAAATGTAAAGGTAGTTCAACATTTGAAAATAAATCAATGCAGTTCACCAATGGACTAATGAAAAGAAGCAATAAAGAAGAAAAAAATCATACAATCATCTCAATAGACACATAAAAACCACTTGATATAATTTAACATCTGTCCATGATAAAAACTCTCAGTAAACTAATATAAGGGAAATTGCTTAACCTGGTATCTGCAATAAGCTCTATTTAAAAAAACTACAATTAACTTTATATTCAATAGTGAATGACTGAATACATTTGCCCTAAGATTAAAAATATGGCAAGAATGCTCACTTTCTCTATTTATACTCAAAATCATACTGGAGTTCCTCTCCAGGGCAATAAGCAAAAAATAGGCAAGCAGATGAAAAATAAAAGCATCTCTATTCACAAACAACAAGATTGTTTATGTAGAAAGTCCCCCTAAAAACCTAAAGAAAGGCTATTTGCAAAGTTACAGGCTTCAAGACCAGTATGCAAAAGCAATTATATTTCAATATAGTGACGAAAACCAATTTGAAATTGAAGTTAACACAATACCATTTATGTGATCACCAAAACCCATGACATCTTTATGTGTAAATCTAGACTATTTATGTATATATGTAAAATCTGTATGCTGAAAACCACAAACACTGATGATATAAATCTAAGAACACCAAATAGAGAGACATACCATATTCATGGATTGGAAATCTCAATATTGTTAGAATGTCAATGCTTTCCAAATCACTGTATAAATTCAAAACCAATTCCATTCCATAAAATTCCATCGTATAACGGAAATCTATTCAAAAGCTCAGCAGGAGTTTTAAGTTGAAATCAAAAGCCGTTTCTAAAATTTATATGGGAAGACAACAATCTTGCTTTCTAAAACAATCACCACCTAATTGCAAGACTTATTGTAACATTACAGTAATTAAGACAGTGGGATTCAATAAGGAACAGACATATGGATCAAGGTAACAAAAAAGAGTGCACATATAGACCCACATACATATACAGTCAATATGATTTTGACATAAGTACAAAGGCAACTCAGTGGGAGAAATGATAGTGCTTTTAATGAGAAGTAATGAAACATTTTGACATCCACATGCAAATAAAAGAACCTCAATCCATACTTCAAAACGTACAAGAAAATCTAGAAATAAACTCATGCATTTATCTATAGCCCATGATTTTCAACAAAGTGCTCAGAATGCGTAGTGGGAAAAACAATAGTCTTTTCAATAAACAATGTAGGGGAAATTAGGTATGCATATGCAGAAGAGTAAAACTAGATATCCATCTTTCAATAGCTCTAAAGCCTTAAATGTAAGAACAGAAACTAAGAGACCACTGCAAGAAAACATAGATAATTTTTAAAGACATTGAAGTAGTCAAGGATTTGTTGGACAAGACCCCAAAAGCAAAAGAAACAAGAGCAAAAATGGACAAATGGAATTATACCAAACTAAAAAGCTTTTGCACGACAAAGAAAATGGTCAACAGAGTGAAGAAACAACCCACAAAATATTTTCAAACCACACATCTGACAAGGAGTTAATATCCAAAATATACAAGGAATTAAATTCAAAAGCAAAAAAATCAAGTAACCTAATTAAAAAATGGACAAGAGACTTAAATAGAGATTTCTTAAAAGAAGGCACACAAATGGCCAACAAGTAGATTTAAAAAATGCTCAACATAATCAGGGAAATGCAAATCAAAACTACAATGATATAGCACCTCATTTCAGTTAGAATAGCTATTATCAAAACACAAAAAATAACAGGTACCAGTAAGGACGTGAAGAAAAGGGAATCCCTGCACACTGTTGGTGGGAATGCAAATTACCACAGAACTACCATATAATCCGTTAATCCTACTACTGGGTATATATTCAAAGGAAATGAAACTAGTGGCCAAAGAGACACCTATACTTCCATGTTTACTGCAGCACCATTCACAATAGCCAAGAAATGGAAACAACCCACATGTCCATCAAATGATGAATGAATAAAGAGACTGTGGTACCTACATATAGTGAAATACTATCCAGCCATTAAAAGGAATGAAATCCTGTCATTTGTAACAATATGGATGGAACTGGAGACCATTATGTCAAGTGAAATAAGCCAGGCACAGAAAGACAAGTATCACATGATCCCACTCATACATGGAATATAAAAAAGTAGAATTTGAGAGTAGAAGTGGTTACCAAATATGGGGAAAGGTGGGAGGAGGGAGAGACGGGGAAAGGTTACCAACGGATACTAAATTATAGTTAAATAGGATCAAGAAATTCCAGTATGCTATTGCACAGGAAGATAACTATAAATAATTGTAATTTATTGTGCATTTAAAAAAAACTAAAATAAAGGCTTTGGAGTTTTTACCATACAGAAATAATAAATGTTTGAGGAAATAGGTATGTTTACCCTGATTTGTACATTGCACAATGTATACACATGAGAAATATCACATAGTACCCCTTAAATATGTACAATTTTTATGCTTTTATGCATCGGTTAAAAATAAATTTAAATTTAAAAAGAAAAAAGCACATAAAATTTATATACTTCACTAAAGAAGATGTACAGATACCATATGGTAACACATGAAAAGATGCTCAATATTATGAGCCATTAGGAAAATGTAAATAAACAATGATACCACTATATGTATAACAGAACGGCTAGAAAATAAAATGAAATAAAAATTAAAACTACAAGATGCCGGTATGGATATGAAACAAATAGAGCTCTAATGTATTTCTGTTGGGAATTTAAAATAATATGACCTCATTGGAAAACAGCTTGGCAGTTTCTTATAAACTTAAACATACATTTACCATACCCATTAGCAAAATCTATTCCTAGTATTTTTCTCATGTGAGAGGAAAACTTGTATTCACGCAAAAATACGTGCACAAGTATTTATAATGACTTTGTAATGACCAGCCTTGGAAACAAACCAAATCTTCCTGAGTAAGTGAAAGAAACTGCATCATATCTATACACCAGAGTATCACTCAGCCATCAGATTAAAGAAACCACCAATATACCCAGGAAGGATCAAGGTAAATGCCTCAGCTAAAAGAAACAAGCCAGATTCAAGATGCCACAAACAGAATGATTTCTGTATGGCATTTCAAAAAAGGCAATATAGAGAATCTCTTAGTTTATTTTGTGGTGTTGTAACAGTATATCTGAGATCAGGTAGTTTATGAAGAACAGATACATTCTTGTGGTTCTAGAGGCTAGAAGCCAACGTCAAGGCCTGGGTCAGTGAGGGCTCTCTTGCTGCACTATCCTGTGGCAAAAGGCAGAAGGGCAAGAGAGCACTCACATGGGAGAGCAAGAGATCAAATGTGTAGCAGCAAGCCCTTTAATAACTGGTATTAATCCATCCATGAGGATAGAGCCCTCGTGACCTAAACACTCCCAACCGGCCCCATCTGCCAACACTCTTGGCTTGGTCTCCATCACATCAACTTTGGGTGACACACTCAAATCACAGCAGAGACAGAAAACATATCAGCGGTTGCAAAGTATTAAGCACGAGGAGTAACTGACACTAGAGGGTGTGAAGAAGAAACTGTGGAAGGCAGTGGAAGTATTCAGTGTTTTGATCATTGTGGGTTATACCACTGTGTGCGCTGTGCATGCTGATCAAAACAGAACTGTACAATAAATAGAGTGAATTTTATGCAATATGGATTATATCCTAATTTTTAATGCTTACATATATAAATATTTCATAATTTTATAAATTTTTAATTTAATTTTTAGAGTATGTATTGAAAGAGTCAAATTCTGAAAAGCAATATCACCATTTAATATGTGAAATGCTAATCACTGTAGCCTAATATTTGACGTCCTTTGAAATAGACAAAAGGGAAAGGATACCAGATATTTTATTAAATAGCTATTTATTTCCTCTACAACTAGAATAGGACCAATTTTGGTTTCCCCCACAAATCAGATAGATTATCTTTCTCTATGTGCCTCCTTGTAACTGACACTGAGAATTTGAAATGATGGACTTCTTGGACTTTATCCCTAGAGATTCTGATTTGGCAGGTCTGGGGTGGGTGGGCCATGGCAATCTGTTCTTTAAACTGCTCTACACCCTATTCTGCTGTATAGCCAGCACCACACCCAGACAGTACAGCTAGACGCCAGAAAGCAGAAGGTCACACACGGTTCAGTCTAGCTCTCTAGAACAAAAGTCAAGATCAAGTTGGGGGACCCAAGCCAGAGTTCGAAGGATATCTTTTATTGACTAGGGTTATTCTGTTAACTAATCATAAAGAAAAAATGGGCAGGGAGAAAGAAAGAGAAGAAAAGAAGGGTCAGAAAAAGACACAAATACCACGGATGTTCCATATACAATATTAATCTATGGTGGTCAGAATTATGGCCATCTAATAAGAAAACTCTTATCTGAGGCTCAGAGACAGTAATATGCACATACGTATGAAGAATCATCTACAGAAGGACATAATTACATTATTCTGTCCCATTCTCTAATGTGAACCCCCACCTCTCACAAGCATTATTGTTAAGTAACTCTATTCCCAGTAGAAATATATAGAATTTGTTAGTTCAAAAAGCCTTCCCTAAAGTATTTTCCTTATACTTACTTTGAAAAGGAAGCTCTCAGCATGATAATGGACGGTATGTATGTCCACTTCACTTCCTATTCCTAACAAATACCAGTTCGTCATGGTATCTTCATTCATTATGAGGCCCCGGAGATTTCCAAAAATTTTTCCATTAATGGCTAAAAAGGTGAAAGAAAATGACCTTCGGTCAGTGAGAAGATACTACTTAATCTGGTTTTAGAAATGGTTCTAGATCTTTAGGAAATCACTATTCTTAACTACAATCTCACTCACACTTATCCATGTCCCTGCTACTCTAGATCCAAAATTCATATAACCAAGAAATCTTTATACAAAGAGAGCCAGAAAAGAGAAATACTAGTTTGTTTTTCAAAGCTTCATCTTGTGTGGCAGTGTTTGTTAGTTTATTCAGCACATCTTCTTTGTGAAATAGATTACAGGCTCATTGGTAAGGAGCCAGATTTATACCACTGCACAGATGAGTGGACTAAGCCACACACAGAACAATCAAATTTATACAAATGAATAGTGAATGAATTAGAAGCCGTTTCTTTTACATTTCACTTTCTGAGAACTAGTTTAAGCATGGGTGAATTTCTAAAAGGAAAGCTTCATATAAGCAAGCTGGTTTATAGGAGGAGATACAAGAGATGGAGGGAAGGGAAGGAAGATGGAAAGGTGGAAGGAGAAGTAAAAAGAATGAAGATGTATTATGTACTTGTACCAATTTCTCCTGATGGATGCAATCATTATGTACTGCAAACATGTACTAATGAAAATTTTAAAAACGTAGAAAGCTGGGTTTATGCAATGGTGACACTTCTCTACTTCCTACTAGACTTTTGTTCTGTGTACCACAGTATCACCAAATAAGCTGTATTCATTTTTTAAAAATTTTACTTTAGTGGTACATTTTAGATATACATAATGATAACATTCATTATAGGGAATGTCTACCTTTTATATGATATATCTACTGCTTCTTTCTTTCCCATTCCCCAAGCTGCAATAGTGCTCTCATTAAAGAGAGCAACAGAGGAAAAGTAGCTGACTGGGGAATCAGGCTACAATAATCCAGTCCGTATTAACAACTAGCTTTGTGACTTTGGGCAGGGGCCAGCCACATAAGTAGATCAGGGAAATATGGGTGTGAATATGTGTGTATCAATTTGAACATATAATTTTACCAAAATAAACTACCTTAAATTACATAGAATTAAATAACAGACACATTAAAACAAAAATTCAATGATGGTGTTTCATGTTCCAGAGAATTAAAACATTCTTAAATTTGATCAAGCAGGAGTTATGGTGATTAACATAAAATATATCGATACTGGAAATTAAAAGAAATTACTTCTTTTTAGCTTAAAGTTCTCAGTATTCAGAGATAGGTGTCACTCAATGACTTTGCTGCCAGTCAACCAACAGTTAGGATGGTACACTCTGATTAAAAAGTTTCAAAGGTCCAGCTGATGCCCGAAGGGCAAAAGGCTCAGAAAAGGAGGGTGAGGGCCTCCTACTGAGAGAGGAATTTCTATGAGCCTATCTCAACAATGGTTCTCTCTTTAAACCCCTGATATACCATGCATTTTGTTGCTTTCTTCAAAATCATCACTATGCTTAAAATCTCGTGGATCTTTATTGAGATACTTCTTAATATTGTCATCCAGGTACCAGGATTCATTCTCATTAAACACCAAAAACAAGAGAGCAAATTCATAATCAACATCGCTTCTTCTTCCCTTCTCATTCAATATTCCTTCTCGGCATGTAATCAGAGGACCCATCAAACCACTATATGTATCCTGGAAGAAAAATTAGCCAAATTAGATGAGTAAGTAAATAATAATGTTCCATTCCATCTGCCATGATTCTAATGTAGGATCTAGAAATTGGTTCTTTTTGCTCTTTGGCTCACTCTACCTTCAGCTCATTGTATGAAACACCATCAGATTAATCTCATCACTCCTGTATCTGGAAGCCTTCAGTGATCATTCTATGGCCTGCAGAATGTTGAACAAAATCCTTGATAGGATTTTAACCCCCACCATTCATTTGTTCCTTCAGTGAACCTTCTGGCTTAGGCTCCCCTACTACTTTCCTTTTGGACACTACAGGAGAGCCAAATGGGACTCTCAACACGCCTTCTGTGGTCCTATTTTCAGCTGTGCTCACAGTGAGCCTCCTCCCTGGACTCTCTTCCCAAAGCCTCCTAGTATCTTTGACAGCCCACCACTCCTAGGGAATTCATCACATTCAGAGTCATGACAGTTATAAGTGTGGACATGTATGTATTATTTTTCTCCACAGAGTTGTATTTCATCAAGGTAAGAATATTTGCATCTGTTCCAGTATTTGGCAACATCATTTGCATATCACAAGTGCTTAGTAAATATTCATTGGGATGTAAAAATGAATGAATGCATAAGTTTCCCATTATTCTAAGTTGTAAAATTCCGAAGTGTCTTAAATGTCTACCTGCTGAACTCTAATAGTGTCCAGTACAAGTCAGGGACATTGATTCAAGCTGCCTAATATCTGAAAGGAAGGTTAAAATAATCCCTCAATTTTTTAAAATGATGGGCAATGCTTAGTATTTTATATCAGGTATGATTTAGTCTGGACTTTAGCTTATGACATAGACAGTAAATGTTTTACATACACATATCTGACTCAAAGTCAGTATTGCATCTCTGCTTTTTATTTCTCAGTCTATTAATCATTCAAATAGTTCTGTAATTTCAGTTACTATATTTGGGATGTGCTTTCATTTCCTGAGCTCTGGTAATGACTTTGAAGTTAACATACTTCATAATCCAAAATCATAAATATATTGTAAGATCTTTTTTGTTGTCTATTCATATATCCTCTTTTGTTTTAAATTACATTTCAAATTCTAAATTTGGCAATTAAAACATAGGGGTTTTGTTTTTATTTTCCATACCTAAAATCAGTGGTTAGCAAATTTTTTTGCATAAAGTACCAGATAGTCAATATTTTTACTTTATTTTTAACCTTTATTTTTACTTTGTGAGCCATAGCCATACTGTCTCTGTCACAATCACAGATGATATCAATGAATGAACATGCCTGGATTTTGCCAGAGGGCCGTGGTTTGAGACCCCTGCTCTAAATCATATCTCCTTCACATATACCCGCCAGAGTTGTAATGACAGTCAATTTGCAGCCCTATTACATAAAGCATCTTGGTTGCTCTCCCCACCTTACCTTCACAAAGTTTACTGTTGAATAGTAAACCCATGGAATACAATTGGGATCAGAGGGCCCCGGACCTGATCTTTTAGGGACATTCCACCTGTAAGTCCTTATTTCTCCTGAAATGAATGAGAAGAAATTATTAGTTACCTCTGTTGCAAATAATTTATTTGAATAAATACAAGCAGGTCTTTATGTATATTGATTAATAACCAAGATAATAACCCATTCATCAGAAATGTTCTTTTTGTTATGTTTTGTTCTGTTTTTGATTTTGTTTTCTGGAGACAAGTTCTCACTATGTAGTTCAGGCTGGCCTCAAACTCCTGGCAGTCCTTCTGCCTCAGCCTCCGAAGTGCTGGGATTTCAGGAGTGTGCCACCATGTCCAGCTAGAAACGTTCTTATTCAACTGGTGTCTTGATTTCTACAATTTCAGAATGAAATGACTAATATGCCATCTATCACTCCAAGTTAGGAAAAATGCTTCTTTGTCACATTTCATCTAGTCCATTCTCATCCCCATCCCCATGACCCTCATCTCAAAAACTCTTGGAAGTCCAAGAAGCAAAGAGTTGCTGCGTCTGCCTGTCCTTACGACGGACACAGCAGACTATTAGAGGGTCGCCCAGCTTGCTCACAGCCCTACCACAGCCTCCACAAACACCTGATGGGCACCCTTCTTCCTCCCTCGGGAGCTGTTCTTCAACCATTAAGAATTAGTAACTTTATCTAATGGCTTAATAGTCAGAATTTTGAAGCTTTCCCACCAAGATCAGGAAAAGAACAAGGCAAGGCTTTCCTCTCATGAATGTTCCTCAATGTCTTGCCACAAGTCCTACTTAATGCAGTAGAAAAGAAAAGGAAGTAAAAGGTATACAAAATCGGGAGGGATGAAACCAAACTGCTTTTGTTTGCAGATGACATGATCATCTCTGTAGGAAATCTAAAAGAACTGACCAAAAACTCTTCCTGTAATTAATAAGCAATTATAGTAAGATGATACAGTACAAGGTTAATACGCAAAAGTCAATCGCTTTCCTACATAACAACAATGAAGTAGCAGAATTTGAAATTAAAAACACAGTGCAACTTAGAGTAGTATCCCCCAAAATAAAATATACAGATACAAGTCTAAAACAAAGTATAAGAGAAACATGAGAAAAACTACAAAATTGATGAAAGACATTAGGAAGTATAAATGTAGAGTTGGTCTGTGTTCATGGATAGGAAGATTCAATATTGTCAAGATATCTGTTCTTCTTAATTTGATCCATAAATTCAAGACAATTCCAAATAAAATGCCAGTTATTTTGTGGGTATTGACACATTGATCCTAAATTTTATGGGGAAACACAAAAGATCCTGAGTATCCAACTCAATGTAGGAGAACAAAAAAGTGGGAAGGACTAGTATTACTCAACTTGGAAACTTATTGCTGGGAAGGGATGGGGAGAAGTTGATTAATGGGTACAATGTTCAGTTAAGTAGGAGGAATAAATTCTGGTGTTCTATTGCACAGTAGGGTGACTGTAGATGGACTGTATATTTTAAAATAAAAGAGGATTTTTCAGGTTTTCACTGTAAAGAAATGATGTATATTCAAGGCCGTGGATTTTATAATTATCCTAATTTGATCATTACATAATATATGCATATATTGAAATACCCCATTAACCCATAAGTATGTACAATCATGTGTCAATCAAAATAAACAACAACAACAAAAGAATAAAATACTTACCCAAAAGCTACAGTAATCAAGACATTGTGGTAATGGCAAAATAATAGATAAACAGAACAGAGGGCCCAGAAATAGAAGTATATAATAATTGATCTTTGACAAAGTAGCAAAAGCAAGTCAATGGTGAAAAGTTACTCTTTCCAACAAATGGTGCTGGAATAATTGGATATCCACATGGAGAGAGAAAGAGAGGAATCTAGACAAAGACCTAAACGAAAAAGCAAAACTATATAAAACTTCTAGAACATAACAGGAAAAAAACCTAGATGGCTTTGGGTATAGTGATGATTTTCGGATAATACCAAACTCACAATCCATGAAAAAAGCAACTGATAAACTCAACTTCTCATTAAATTAGAAACTTCTACTCTGTGAAAGATAAAGAGAATGAGAAGACAAGCCACAGACTGGGAGAAAATGTTTGCAAAAGATACATCTGATGAAGGCCTGTCCTCCAAACTATAAAATAATTGTCAAAACCAACAAAATGAAAACAACCTGATTTAAAAATGAAAGTTGGGCATGATGGTGCACACCTGTAATCTCAGCACTCTAGGGGGCTGAGGCAGGAGGATAGTAAATTCTAGGCCAGCTTGTGCAACTTAGTGACTTAATAAGACCCTGTCTAAAAAAAAAAAAAAGGTGGCATTTACTAATATATTACTAATTTAGGATATGGTCAAGTTCTTTACCCCTCTGTATTTCATTAATTTGTTAAATACACATAACAATACCATATTTCATCAGTTGTAGGACACAAGCTTTTCATATTTTAGCATATCTGAGGTCAGGATACATTTTTCAGTCTGTAGTATGTTAAATTTTAATAGGTAGCATGTTTTTCTTTTTTAATGAAGAGAGGAAATAATGATGGGTATTATAATTAATGGTGTCAGAATTGATGAAATATGGTAGTGTTTATCTTGCTGGGCTGTTGTAAGGATAAGTGAATTTTTTGGTTTCATTTTGTTTTGTTTTAAATATAAAGCACAGCATCTGGAACAAGGTTACATTCAGTGCCAGTCATTATTATTTCTTACTACCCTTTGAGGTCTCTACTAGAGCCCTTGATATTTCTCCAATACTTGGTCATTATACCAGGTGGTAGCTGAAAAACACTGACCTTAACACGAGTTCTCCCAGACCCCTCAGATCAGAAAAGCGTTGAATTTTGTGTCCTCATTAGGATGGAGCAACTTCTAGCATACCTCTAGCATACCTTACCTGGCTTTGTGATGGGCACTTGGAGTCCCTTCCCACTGTCCATGTCTTCCACGCCCTGGGCTGAGATGGAGTAGGGCCGGCTGGCTTTGTTCTTAAATATGATCAGGATGGAGTCACCCACCTCAGCATGAATCATTGGGCCTAAATGCAAAACAAAGGCCTGTGTGCATTATCATTGCTATTTCCAACACCGATGTAATTGAAATGTAGGTGGTATTTAGCATAACAAAATGAAGGCTAGCTTCTTCACTATTGCACTGCCTTTAGAGCGCAATGTTGTGTAGTATTAAATACTGTGTAGTGTTTAGCAATGGGACCAACCCAATTCAAATTCTGCCTCCTTCACTTACAAGAGGTACCTTGGGTGAGTCATGTAAACTCAGTCTCAATGTTCTTATCTGTGAAACATGTTTAATAATACCTTTCGCATGAGGTTATAGTAAGGATTAAATAAGACAATATATAAAATGCTTATTTCAGTGCATTGAGGCATAATAAGTATTGAACAAATGCTTAACTTTTTACTACTACTGAGAAGTCATCTCTAAGAAAGGCCATATCCACATGATGTGGTGACTTCAGTTGTAATGCCTGTGTAAACTTTGGAAGTCTAAAATTACTTCTTATCTCTGGTAAACGCATATAATAATAATGAGGATCCAATGAAGTAATGTATATTAAAGGGATGTGAAAAATAAGACTGAAATAAAAACACTTATGTATTGGTTTATGAGCCACACAGTAATTTTACTAATGGCCATCTAATGTTGTTTCTCAATATGTAGATACACTGAGGAGACAGGCACTCTTCAGCCCCTCATTTTTGTACTTTTTGGTTAGAAGCAATCGGCCTGTGTGCCCATGGAGACAAGCCTACACCTGGATGGAGGGAGCCTGTACCAGCGTGACCGTGCAATGGCCTTAGGCAAGCCAGGTGCCTCTTACCCTGTGGTGCTCAGAATGTGCACACCCCCCCGCCCCATCAGAGTGTGTGACTTGCAGTAGTCTTCGTGACACATGGCTTCGCATGAGTAGATTCCTATTTTAGAAGTAACTCAGAACTAATCCTCCAGGTTCTCTCTTGGGCCTTTGGGGCATTCTATAGTCATAAGGAGACACATTCAGAGGCAGGGGTGTGGCGACACTGATCCATTCTTCACTGATTCAAGCCTCAGTTTTGATTGTTTTTCTGAGAAATGCCACTAAAGGCATCAGTGAATGTAAAATTTGTGAGACTATTATTATGTTCAGAAAAAAATATTCAGCATAATCAGAATATTTCTAAAAGAATTCTTTCTTTTATAATGAAAAGTTGGAAAAGGAAATTCTATGTATGTTTTTAATGGTAAATAAGGACAGAGTTACAGACAGGGGATGTATGTGTATGCATATATTAAATAATTATTTGTATGTGTATTACCACTTAAATTGTACCCATCTTGCTCCATTTGTGAGAACAAATGCCTTCTGATTTACAGTGTACCAGGCCACGGGTACAGTGGTGAACACAGGGCCAGCAAACACAGTCCAATGGGACACAGGGTTCAGGGCAATGTGCATTTTGAGCAATTCCGAATGGTCAAGTCTCTCCCTAAACTGCAGAAAATGAGTAGATGGCCTCACTCTCCGGTGGCAGAGGCTGCTGAATTTGCCTCTGATAAAGTCACTCCTATCATTTCACTGAACAGAACAAAATTAGGCTCTTTGGGAGCACACTCAGCCTCCTCAGTAGGACCAACACCTTTCTTTCGGAGAACTGTGGACATTTATGGCTCAAATGAATGGCTGCTCCATTGCAGTTGATGCCCTCATTTTCAATGAGAAACAAGTTCAAGCATCAATGTGTATAGACTGCGGAGGTGCGGGGAGGGTGCGCGAAACATTTAATAATTCATCAAACTGGGAGTTAGAGCACCTTAGTTGAATATTGAAAAATACTATGTAGAGCCATACTGCTTATATAAGTTACATTGTGCCTTTAAAAGCAAAAAGGGATTTCCAGAAGTCCTCTATATTAACCATCTGCCTAAAAATCTTATCTTCAAGATGAATTCAGGGCTAGTAACTCCCAGGTAAGGAGAAGTGGGGAAGGAAAACAGGAAGAGCCTTATTAGATGGCCAGACCTGGTGGCTGCTTCAGACACCCAAAGGCCGAAGACGGGCCCAGTCAATTCCAGGAAGGTTATGGGTCGAGGCCTCCTGAACTGAAATCAGACCTGTCATCCCTTGGCACCCACCTCACCCAAGGACTTCCCTTTCATCATAATTATTTTTGTGGTGTGTTGGTATGACACAATGTATGAATAACCCAGGACCTAAGAAGTGCCTGATGGTCTGAGACATCAAATTGTTTCAAATTAAAATTTCCTGTTTCCATAGAGAAGTGGGAAAGAAGCCCAAGAGATGAGATATGGGCAGACTTCCCTGATGGTATGAACTGCTGTTTGTGTGTCATCTCATATTCCTGCTTGTGTATCACTCTCTGACAATGGCTGAGCAGAAAGGTACTGCACTTGGATGAATGCAGTCATGCTACTCTTGCACCCCTTCCCAGTCTTACAGGACATTGAGTGTTTGAGTGTGAGGTGTGGGTGTGCATGTGAGTGCATGCACATGCTTGGAGCTGACAGTACACAGAGTACACAGCTGAAATCTGTGCCATACCCAAGAGTGCTAAGTGCTCCTCTCGAGGTGGTCGAGCTTTGATCTCCACAAATTCTCCATTGGTGTATTCCCTGTAAACCACCTTCTTATACTGAGAGCCAATCCAGTTTTCAGTGTGGTTCATAAATATATCTCCATGTCTGCAAATTAGAAGCATCAGAAATTAAGATTTTTAGAAGTCGGAAAAACATCCAGAGTTTCTAAGTAATTTGGGGCTACTCCAGAGTACTCCTCCCAAAATCTGGCTGTGATCAGAATCATGTCAGTAAGCTGGCCTCTTGTAGCATCCCTGGGACTGGGACCAAGCATCAGTACTTTAAGGCTCTTTATGTTCTAATAAGGGCAGCCTAGCACCAGTGGATGGCCCACCTTCTGAAGCAACTATTCTCAACCACTGCTGGGTGCTGAATGGGTCTGACCTCAGAGACTCTTAAGGGTCCCTTGACAGCGAGCTTCTCTTCTTGATACTGACCTCACACACATGGTACATGCATGCACATGTTTTCCTCTACCTGTCCTGAATTCCTCTAAGTTTCATGTATATCATTCTGTACCTTGTTGTGCTTTTCCTCTTTGAAAGATCTCAAGAAAGCCTGCAGGTTGTATTTTGTACTTATACTCATATACAAATACACAGTCATTCTTGTTAATCATGGTTGTTAGGTTTTAGAAAATCACCATGAACACTGAATTATAAGCTTGCTTTATGCGTGCTCCTGTTTAAAGATACTTTATTTAATATAGTGAGTGATTCACTAACTGAACTCACAGCCAGTAGTATTCTAACTCCCACCTCATTGAAGTTTTTCTAACACACATATTTTTTTCCCTCAGGCACATCTCAGCTATCTTGTGTTAGAAATACTGGATAGTGCTTCAACATAACTTTTTCACTGGCCATTTTAAACAATGAAATCACCAAAATAAAGAATAGAAATACAAAAACTATGATGGCATTAAATAGATCCCCCCAAACAATGACTTATTTACAGCAGGGGAGCTGAAATAAGAAAACACACAAATGCTTTGCTTGATCTCAGCTGTGAACGTGTGCATCAGGCAACTTGCGTTTTCCACAGCTCTATGAATATCTTCAAATGACCATAAAAGGGCCACAAGAATTGACACTAACTTTTATATATTAGCCCTTGATTTAAAAACCTTAGCCCTTGATTTAAAAACCTTATCTTATGAGTAGGCAAATTTGCAAATGTGAAATTCACAAAGAATGAGGATAAACTGTATATGTACACCTAATCATCAAGGTAGACCACCACAAAAAATTGATTTTTTTTTTTAAATCTAAAAAAGCTGGTTGGAGCTGGGGATTTAGCTCAGTGATTAGAGTGCTTGCCTTGCAAGTACAAGGCCCTGAGTTCAATTCCCCAGCACCAAAAAATAAAATAAAATAAAATAAAATAAAATAAAATAAAATAAAAAATAAAAAAATTAAAAAGCTGGAAAAAAAATCTGGGCATGGTGGTGTACATCTATAATCCTAGCCACAAAAGAGGCTGAGGCAAGAGTTTGAGGCCAGCTTGAGCAAAATAATAAGTCCTCGTTGGAAAGAAAGGAAAGGAGAGGAAAGGAAATCTATCAATTTTATCTCCAAAATATAATCAGTCTCAGTCCTTCCATTTCCCCCATTAACTGCCTACATCTGAATCGAAGCCACCTGTACCACTTACCTGTGTTAGCTGGAATTGTTCCTCAGCACTCTCCCAGCCACCTATACAACCCCTCTCCTTTCGTCCTCTACACTGCAGGAAGAGTGATCCTAACCTATAAATTTGACCAGGTTGCTTCTTCTAGAAAAACTTTTTATGACTTTCCTCTGAGAAACTGCAGTTTGGCTCTCAATACCCTTCACAATCTGCCATTGCCAACTGCCTGGCCTCATTTCCCATTACTGGCCCCCACCGCACTCCGCACTCTGTCATTCTGAACATTTGCTCTTGAACATGATGTGCTTTCCCTCCCCTCTAGGCCCTTATACACGCCTATTATTTTGCCAAGAAATGTTTCCCATCTCTTCAACTGGCTTACTCTTCACACCCCCACTCAAAGATCACTCATTCCAGGAAGCTTTCCCTGACGACCTACCCTCTCCTCATCTTCCCCCAGGATAGTCTATGTGCTTCTGTTTTGAGCTCCTGTCGCACCCTGCACTTCCCTCTTCTTAGCCATTGTCTCACTCTATACATTTGTTCTGATAGCTTCCCCATGGACCACAAATTCAGGACAGAAAGTGACCTTGTCTATCCTGCTCCACACTGTTTCATCAGCACTTCGCACAGTGCCCAGTACAGGGTCCATATCAATAAGTGCATATGTACCTTTTGTTCTAAACTATATACTTTACAAAGGAAGAGAACTTTTCTTCTACTTTCATTTTCCATGAGTCCCAATAATGCTTGTGGTGATGACCAGCACAGACCCTGGAGTCAAGCTCGGGTGTTTCCCAGCTTTCCTCCTGTGCAAAATTGGGAGACGACAATACACCTACCTCACAGAATTGCTGCGAGGCACTGTATGCATTTGCCTTGGTAAAGCACAATGGCAGGTATGTATTAAGCACTATGTAAGCACTTTAACATTGTCTCAAGAGGAGGTTACAGGTGATTCCGGGCAAAAGCTGATCGAATGGGTCATACATATATCATATATGGTTTGTAAAAACCTTAGCAAAATGCCTGGTGTTTAATGCGTGTTCAATAATGATGATTATTATGACAAGTCCCAAAATAATTAAAAATCACACATATCGGTCCACAGCTCAGGAGTACTAGGATTATAACTATTTTTCTATAACAACTTAATTTCTATTTTTGAATTCCTTTCCACTACACAAACTTTCCCTTAGGAACTGTGCTGGGAGCCTTATTTCCTGTCTTTCTGGGATCCTGAGGCCTTCTCAGCATGTTCTTAGGAACCCCAAAGACTTCCTAGTCCCAGGTATGGAAGAAGGGATGTGCTGACCAGGGCAATAAATGTCTAAGAGTTAATCTCTATCAAGAGGTGGTCTGAAAAACAGACGCACCCCCAACACATTTTTGGAGCAAGAAACAGAGGCATAGAAACTGGAGTCCTGAGTGCATTTGTCCCTGGGCTCTAGAAGTGTCACTGGGAGAACTTGTCATTTCAGTTGTACTGAGTTTAATGTATAGAGTGTGGTGTATTTCGAACATGTTTTATCTCACTATTCTCTTGTTTATTTACAGGCAATAATGTGGTAGGGAAATGAGACAATTATGGCGTTCTACCTCGCCTCTCCAGTACTTGGGAGAGAGTCCCAGAACTGAAAGTAGACCTTCTTACTAGTCCAGAGGAATGAGGGCTTCAAACAGAGGTTAAAATGAGTTGCAAGAAAATAACAAAGGTTCTGTTTCTTACACACTTGTGGGTTTTGTACAATAAGAAAATTATTATACAATTTTTGCTTCAGTTATTGCAGCCATGTAGTGCAATAATGATTTCAGAAAAGGTCAAATTAGTATGTATTTGATTTTCTGCTATGCCAGCAACAGTCTTTAGTTTGCACTAGTGGCTCAAGTTTCCCAGAAGATGGGTGTCTCCTTAACCAAATGGATTAGTAAATAATTGGATGGATTTTAAATCTTCTTGTCCTCAAGGCAAATCTTCAACATAGTCATTTTACTTTTTAATCCATAAAATGGCATTAATACACTCTCTTTTCCAGGAATATGGTACTTTAAAACAAAAGCCAGCTAGTAACAATAAGTAAAGAGAAAAACTGTGTTACGATTAGAAACAGCAGACTTTAGAGCTGTTTGTATATGTCAAAGCCCTAGAGGATTTGTATGAGGTATGGGCAGCTAAGTATGGCAGGGAGGGCTAGAGGTAGGTGATAATAAGAAACAGAGAAACTGGGGCATGAAAGACAATATAGTGTATTAGAGAGAACACGGATTTACCTTCAAAAGATCTATGTTCAGGGGCTGGGGATTTAGCCCAGTGGTTAGAGTGCCTGCCTTGCAAGCACAAGGACCTGCGTTCGATCCCCAGCACCAAAAAAAAAAAAAAAAAAAAAAAAAAAAAAAAAAAAAAAAAAAAAATCTATGTTCAGTTCTGCCAATGACAAAGTGGATAATTTAACTATCTGAACCCAATTGCTCATTTGCATGTTAGGACAGCAATATACAAGCAGCAGGTTGTTGTTAAGTGGATGGTATTAACTTTGGGGGAGAAGGTCTGCGGTCTGCCTCTAACTTCTTCCTTGTTTAACTCTATCCTGGGGCACGCTGGAAGTTGATTACTGGACTCGGATCAGGACAGTAGAAGACCAGTATTCACAAGCCTGCATATGGCTCAAGATTTGCTGATTCTTTGGCATGTAGTACTGGCTGACATCACTTTCAAAGGAGGGTCAATCTTGAGCACTTTCCGGGTACAGGGACTCATTCTCATCCTGATTCAGGGATCGCTCCTAAGGCAATGACCTCCTACTCTTTCTTGGTTGTCCCCACCTAGATCAGAGCTCAGCCAATCTCCAGCTCCCCTTCCCTGTACTCCTCATTCTACAGTATCCTATTAGGATCTATACACCTTGTCTGTCTCCTCTGACCTTTGTTGTCTTCCTGGTCCCACAGTGTCTGTGAGATCTACCTCTTCCCCTGAACCTTTTCTTCTGTGTGCTCACTCAAAGGCACATCCATCCTTCACCAGCCACACAAGAGACCAGTCACCACTAGGGCAGGTATACAGAGCCCACAGAGGAGTGCTCTCAGAAGTACCTCAGACACCCTTCCAGGCTGCAGACTCACAGCTTCCCTAATAGTCTGTGTGCAGAAAGTATCCCAGTATTTTTAGATTTCGACGTGTGATAAACGCCTACAGAGCACACGCACTCCTACCGAAGAGACTTGGCGGCTTCGCCTGTGGTACCTTTCCCATCCTGCGTCCGAGTGCTGCTTTTCGAACTCCCAGTTTTTGTTAGGGGCATAATCCCATTCTACCTCTTCAGCGGCGACGTAAAAGGTTCTTATCATCCCGTGGGGCTGCTCAGAAGGGTCTCTGTTGCCACAGCTGTTGACCTCATATATCTGACCCATGCCTCTGGCGAAGTGATGCAAGGTGGAGCAAAACACCTTGAAAATACCTGAAATACAAAGGACTTGACACTGTATGCAGTGCTTGATTTTGTTAGTGCCCTTGGTCTGCTTTTAGTAAACCTACACATTTTATTTCAAAATCGGCAACCAGTAGGTGGGCTTTTAAAACACTAATTTTACAGTATTTTAAAATCAGGCCCCAAAGGAAATAAAGTTCTTTGAATATATTTACTTATGGAGGAAAAATACCATCCGAAATTCATTTGCAATGAGAAAATAACTTCTCTGGATGGTCCCTATTTTACAAACCTACAAGAAGACAGTCACTCCAGGAAAATCACTAATGGGTGTGATTATTTTAGCCCGGCCCAACTCAAAAAAGAACTGATTATTTGTAAGATGAATATCCTAGAAAAGTTCAGATTAGGCCATCTTTCCAAGTCATGGATTTTGCCCGAAAGGATTTAAAAAACTGTAAATCACAATAAATATGTGAGGTGTTATTATTATAAAAGCCAAATGTATTACTTCATTAAAGTTTTGAGCAAAGGAGATTTTCATGCTCAAAGGGAAATCGACATTATACCAGATTAAAAAAAAAAAGAAAAAATCAACTAGATTTCTCTACATAATAACAATCATGTCTGACTGAAATTTATTTATTATCTAAACTGAATTTTAGATGATGCATTGGCAACAGGTAGATACATTGTAACTGAACCCACCATAAAGTCATATAAAAAAAATTGAGATATTAACTCTTAATGAAATTACTGGATCAATAGATCTTTCCTTTCTCAAATACACTGTTCTTAGAGGTGAGTGATTAGTGTGCCTTTCATTACCCATCAAAAGTGAACAGAGAAAGCTTCAATCTTGCTTCATATGTAGCTCTGTTATTAAATACTACCAAAATGTCCTTTTGGGATAACAAAAACAATTAATCTCATGGGTGCCCAGGCTCCCCGACTGAACAAGACCTTCACAGGGAAGGGTCATAATGAAACCAGAGAAGACACCTCTGGAGGCAGACTGGGAAAGACCTCCCTGTGCATTGTTTTTTGGTTTTTTGTTTTGTTTTGTTTTTTCTTTTTTCCTAGAAGCCCATGATGTATATCTCCAACAAAGTCCTTCAATAGTGGAAGAATTATCTTCCCTAAGAACAAAAAGGAAATGTTTGCATTGCAGTCTACTTCTGCTCTTCTCAATATTTGAGCACTCTTCTCAGCCTACAGGTAAGGCATGAGAATGAGTAAAATGATCAAGTTGTTAGGGAGTCAGAAATTTATGCTCAGCACTATGAATAAACCAGAAAACACTGTTATGGAGCTTTCTAGGAACGCTGTGGGGCAGATGAATGATGATCAAAGCACTAGAATAAATAGCTAAATCTCTGAAAATATTCCAACCACATCTATCTTTGAGTGCCTGTTTCTGTGGTTTAAGATGATTTAGCTGTTTCCCAATCTTGTCCTCTCTTTGGTCTTGAAGAGCATATTTTTAAAAACAACACTGCATTCAAGGCATGCCTTGGTTTGGCTGATTCATAATCATCTATACTAATATGGAGTTCACTATGAGAAATTTACAAGTTTGTAAGGTGAAGATCATAGAGCCCTAGCCTCAGGCAGTTCTTAGGCAAAGGTTTTGAAGTTCAAGCCTCAAACGCTTAACTGATGGCACAGAGGATCTGAACTGCAGTTCCAGGATGAGATAAATAAGTAGCCTCTCCATTACTAAGTGAGACAGAGTCATCAAGTACTCATTTTGGATAGCGTATTGGTTCCTTATTACAAAAAAGAATCCTTCTCAGGGATATGAATCAAGAATATTCGCTAGGATTTATGCAGCAAAGTCATTTCAAGGGTTCCTACTTCCTGCTTTGTGGATGTTACCTCCTCTCTCCTTGACACTATGTGTTTGGACTAAAGTAGCCAGGACCCTCTGATTTGAATCAATACTATACCTGTTTCTGTAACCCTTGAATGCTCAAAGTCTACCAGTTTCTTCTGGGTGGGGGTTTTATGAAGATAAACCGGAATTTAGTCACCTAAGATGGACTTATCAAGTTTACCTGCATGGTCTGCCTGCATGAATGCTGTTGTGGCCACATGGGGAAAGAGAGCCAGGGAATCGCGATGAGTCCCTCGTAGGTGGATGGTGTTGCCTTGAAAATAAGCTCCATGCATGTCGGTGTCAGTACCCATTCCAATCATATGCCAGGAAATTCTGTCCTTTTTGCACATGGTTAGGCCCGGCTGGTTGCCATACATATAACCATTAATAGCTAAAGAGAAGGAAGAAGAGAGTCAGAACACACTACAATCATGTGGATATATTAAAAACACCATCCTAGTGAAAGCTCATCAGTGTATTTGGGACAGGAAGTTTTGAGTGGGTAAACTGTGTGTCAGAAGTCATGGGTGAGTGCACATAATTATGCCCCATGCTTGACGTCCCTTAGAAAGATAGATATACTTTGTCCTCCTATTCCATACTAACGCCCATACTAGGAAGAACAACCATCATACACATGAATGGCTTTTTGGTATAATCTCATCATCAAATAAAATGACTTTTTATTTCTGTGTCTTCTGAAGCAGTGGTGCTTGGTAATTGTACTTAAACCTGGTAATATTACTAGAAATTCAAAGAAATCCTGGGGCTTATGAGGAGAACACAGTCTCTGGGGGGGAAAACAAAAATGACTTTGGTAATGCTTTTGCAAATAAATGATCTAAATTTTGTCCATCAAATGTTAAAGAGTATTAGTATAAATCAGGGTATTTTAGTACTTGGCTGACTTGATAGAGAATCTTTTCTTGATTTGGAACTCTAAAGCTTCTCTTAATTTACAATTAATGTGAATTTTGAATTAAGAGATGTAATTATCCTTAAGCTTTGCTTTGAAATGAGTATCTTGCATTTCTACAATATTAAAATGAGTTTTTCATATTGCCAGACCAAGTTGGAGCTGAATTTTTACAGTCTATTCAGTTGTTCTACATTTTCTGCATAAAGGCCTCTCTGTTTCTTTAGGGGATGGGATGGGGTTGGATGGGTGGGTCGGTGCTGGGGATCAAACTCAGGGCCTTGTGCTTGCTAGGCAAGAGCTTTACCACTGAGCTAAATCCCCAACCCCCACAAAGGCCTCTCTGATAATAAATTTCTTTTGTATTTGGATTCCTCACTAAGGAATTACTGTGTTTTCCTATTCCTACCTTAGCTTTTTATTGTCTACTAAGAAGTTGGAACAAATTTCCTATGTATTTATACCAGAACTTTTCTAGAAGATGATATTAGAAGTCCATGCTTTCCCTTTGAGCGGGGACTCTGCTGTAACTGAGCATCAGGGACCATGGGAATCTGTGACTGGTTGCCATGGGTTACTTTTAATCTTGGAATGTTTTTTATTTCTTTGGTTGAGAGGGAGGTTGGAGAATATGTTTTTATTTTTCGATAATGTTTTCAAAGGAAATAAATATATTAGTTTGTAAAACCTGCATTAGCACTTTTATCAACTGCACACTCTTGCAGGCATGAGTTTGGACTCTTGCTCATTATTCTACCACCTTAGATAATGTGCCCGAGACTAGCGAGATTCCTGTGCTAGTCACAACCAATTACCAGGTGGTTTACTGCTATAACACTTGATAGAGAGATAGGATGAGGAAACTGAGTGATTCTTTCCAAATGGAAATCTGAGACAAGAACTGCTAGTGTTTTACCCTTTCAGCAGTCATTCATACTACTTGATTCAGTGTAAAATTATTGCCTATTCTTGGGTTATCTGACTCAATGTTATTTCCAAACCAAGGGAAGGAATTTTGTCAGAAATTTTCTGAATTTCTGATGTACTGCTATTTTTCCTAGTTCAAATTTCTGTGTTAATTATGTAAGGTATTTTACAAGAAATCGTTAAGTTTCACAATATGTCTGGGAGATATTTGTGAAGCTGATGGTATGAACTAACTTACTTCAAGACCAAGAGCAATACTGAAGAAACCAAGACTAAGATAGTTAAAATATTTCAAACATTTCACTGCAAATGTAATTAAATCTTTCACTGACAGGAGGAAAAGCCATTTATCATACCATGCATTCGGTTGGATTTCACAAACTCTTTGTCTTCCTTGTCAACACTGGAAGGATGCCAGGTAAACTTCTGAATGTTTTCATCAAGATACCTGCTCAGATTCTCATCAAAGACTGTGAACAGTAGGTAAAATTCTTTGTCTATTCCTTTCTACAGAGGAGGAAGAAATGAATATAAAAAGAGTACATCTTGCAGAAATTCCTAGCATTGTTTCACTTTTAAAGTTTACACAAACTTTATATATTTGCATTAAGACTGATAAACATTAGCCAGAGTCACTGGGTCATTTTGTAAACCAGGATTCTGAGTATGACTCTGATGAGCTCACAAGACACTCAGAAAAAAATTTTTTTATTATGTCCTTTACTCATCCTGTGAGACTTCCTCCAATGAGCTTCATCCCTGCTCGGAAGCCTTTGAACAGTGTGGTACCCCTGCAGTCAGACTGCTCCGCTCTGCCTTGCTCCTCTTACCACGGGCTGCCAATACCCCAGAGGGAGGGAGCGGGAGGAGGAGGGAGAAAAGCAAAGGAGATAAAGATTGGAAGTAGGGAGTTTGATTGTGGAGACTCATAATTATTTTTAAAATGGCCTTATATCACCTACCCATATTCTATGACGTCCATTCACCTCTAGGAGAATTTTTAAGACAATTTACTAAAAAAACTGTGAACACCTCTTTCCATGCTCATTTTTCAACCTGTCTAAAAGAAGCCTGATCAAGTTTTTACCTGTAGAGGAACTGACATATAATAAGTGTTTCTAACTATTTCTCATGTTGAAAATAACTTTGGCTGAGTGGACTGCTCTCTCAATCAAATTCCAAGTGGAGGGCTGTTTCAGGTTACTATTTTTCCCCCCATGAATCTTAGCTAAGGGGTCTTACCATAAATAGTATTTGCCTTGTACAACAATTTTCATGGAGGTATTTCTAGGAAATCTCAAATTTACTAATGAATACATACAATAAAAAAAACAGAGCTACCTTACAAATACTTTCTGATACTTAATTTCTTCAGATCAGGAAGCAAGTTTATACACTGAGTAAAGGACAAAGTCAGATACAAAATCCTGTGTTCTGCTGACTTTCACCACCTACTAGGTGTGTTTCTCAGACTATCAATCAATTTCTTTGCCTTCCATTTCTTCAGCTTTAAAATATTGATAATCACTCTGGTTTACTCTATATTATTGTTCAGATACAGTACAAATAGTTTATTACATATATAATAGACATTCCTGGGGTTGGTCCTTCGTGTGGGGCAATGAAAATCTGAGCTGGCCCAAGAATCTGTGTGTTCCCTAAACCTAGAAATCATTTGATCCCAGAAGTGGTCTGTATCATGCCACATACATTATAAGCCACTTAAATGGCTTGCTATTTCTGATTGGTGATGTAAATTGTGTAGTAAATGGTTAAATGACTGGATTTTTCTCTTTAAAAAATGTATTTCATATCACGTAAACATAGCTTGAAATGCTTTATTTTGCTCCACTAATCAGTGCAACTATCCAGTGCCTCTAACCAGTGCCTGTAAAAGTTCGGACTTGCAAGAAGTTATCTACAAACTTTATTGTTCCTTCAGCCACAGTGATTAACTTCCAGTTTACAGGAATGAGTTACAGTGGCTCTCAGCTTTGGCTGCACATAGGAATCATCTGGAGATCTGATGTGACCGGTCTGCAGTATTTGAATAAAGGACGCTTAAAATGTCTCCTGGTATGGCCAAGTGTGAGAAACCTTGTCCAGTAAGAAGGATCACAATCATATTCCACGTAGACCTCTGAAGATTCTGGAATCAAAGCATCACACAGGGAATGAAGCCTGCTGAATCCTAATTACAATAAAGAGCAATGCTAAGCTCCTGAGTGGGCATTAGTAACTAGAAATTTAGATTTCAAATTAAGAAAAAAAATCCTCATTATGTAAAAGCCAATGTCAAGAGAAAGGAAGAGAAATTGTTTTTGTAACTAACTCTTTATCACTATCTAATCTCTAGCCATAGTGTTGATCTCTCCCACACACAACCCTGAGAAGAACCTTGTGACTTTTGGTGGCCTACCTGAGTCCCATCAGCATTGAGAACACCCTTTTTACAGACTAGCAAAGGCCCTACTAAGCCAGCGCTGGTGTCCTTGATTGGGTCAACTGCTGAGAAGTAAATATAGGTCAGGCAAGGGGGATCATCAGCTGTTGGGCTTACGCTTTCAGGCACTGTCCATCTATATGTGAAGGTTTCTCCTGGCTTAACATGTGCCCCTGGTTTCAGAAATCCTGAGGATACAAATGAAACAGTTACTTAAAGCAACATCAAAATACATTAAACTTGTCGGACTGGGTCTCCAGCCCTGGGCATCCTTCTCTGATGACGACATATTTTATAGAAGGACACTTGTTTTCTTATATATCCTAAGAAGGGAGGCTACTTTCACAGTCTGCTGTTTTATGAGATAGAATCTTAGATCAAATCGCGTGTGGTGGCACACACCTGTAATCCCAGCACTTGGGAGGCTGAAACAGGAGGATCACTGAGAGTTTGAGGTCAGCTTGGGCTACACAGTAAGTTTAAGACCAGCCTGAACTACATAGTAAGACTTCGTCTCAAAAACTAAAAAAAGTTTAAATCAAAGGATTATTTTCTTTGTAAGCTTTATATTTTCTTTGTACCCAAATACCAAGTTTAGCAAATATTTAAAAAGTGACAGTAGTCCATTCAATAATAAAAATGCAAACTCATATCATTGAAATCTATGTGAAATAATACTTGGTCCTACAGAAAACACTTGGTCCTAAAAAGTTAAGCAGGAGACCTATCTTTAAGGAGTTTAAAATCTTGGAGATTGAACTAGGAAATAACCCAAATAACTACAAGATAGAGGAAGTAAGTTTACAAGGTCACAAAGCTGATAAATGACAAATACAGGAGTCAGACTAAAGTCTTAATTCTCTTTAATTCTCACAATGTATAGCCAAAGAACACATTAGATTTCTCCTACTGGACAAGGTCACAGACTCACTCTATCTCATCCGGTGCTTTGCAAAAATGTGTTCGATAAGATTGCCAAGTTTAAAATGAGGAAAATATGAACATTTGGGCTGTCTCTGATATTATTTCTACACCCACACATACAAAGTCATTCTGACATCTTGACCAAGGAAGAGGGTATAGGACCAAGAGATACCGCCGCAGCAGGAGTGGGTCAAGCTGGGTCTCCCTCCATTCCTTCCTTCTCCAACCCCTCACCATGACCACAAAGCTGCTTTCAACTAGGCCCGGTTGCACGCCTGGGCGTGGGCAAGTATCCCAGGTGGCCATCATGTCCGGTGCAGTGATGGGGACTGAGGGACAGGAGTTTCCCAAGGGCAGTATTGTTAGTGGAGGATAGTTCACGCAGCCCCTTGGGCAAAACATGCCTCTCCTATGTGCGGAGTACCTGTGCTCCCTGCTTTGAGACAGAGAGAGGCCACATATGATGGTCAGCATAAAATACTGATTTTAAGTAAGTTTCTGTTGGCTGACTTAGAGCAAAGACCATGTGTAAGACTGTGAAAACAAAACATTGGAAATCAGATTTTCCCCTCAGCTTTCACTGGCAGAAAAATTCCTTACAACCTGCATCAGAAATGCTCTCCCTTTTGGATAAGTGGAAGTGATTGTGAAAGCAGCTCACACTGAGGTTTACTACATTACTGAGGGGAGAGGAAAGAAACCAACACTGACTAAGAACCCGCTGGGGCCAGGCCCTGCCTTGCAGTCTCTTCTTCCCTTTCCAAGGCTCTGTGAGAGGTGTATTATTGTACGCACTTAATAAGTACAGGGAACAAGGTTTAGAAAATTTAAATAATTGCCTGCACTCTCAGGACTGCTAAAGGAAAAGGCCAGGATTTGAAACAGGTTCTTCTACATCTTAGTCCTTTGGTCACTCACTCTATTCCCTCCATAAACCCAGGCCGAGACCTACCATCTATGTTTGGGGCTGCATCAGATGCCTTGTCGTAGAGCACACCATGGGGCAAGATGCTGTAGACTCTGTCAGCCTTGTTGGCAAAAGTCACTAGAAGGGTATCACCCACCTCTGCTTTGATGACGGGTCCTGGAAAATATTGAGAAGGAAGAGGGGGAAAGGAGGTAGAAAGTGATGAACAGGAGTAGGACAGCCATTCTCTGTGGATGTATACCCTCCAACTGAAACGTTTCTCCTTTCAAAATATGAGTGTGGTTTTGCTATACCAAGAATTCCAAGATGAGCTTCTGTCTCAGAGAGCTTCTTTCTTTGAGTAAAAGATGCATCAACATACTCCGTATACTGAGCCTTCCAATATTTTCCTCCTATTCTGTGTTCCCCTTGTGTGAAGTAGAATGCAGAGTCACTGTGGAAAGACATAAAAACAAAACTAAGAACACATTCTGACATATCAACCAAATGCCTTAATTAGGGAGTTTCATTTTGTTATCTATCTCCCCAGAAAAGACTACACAGTCTTCAACAAAGTTCCCAGAGAGTCAACCAACTTCAAAAAGTTCTCAGAAGCTAAAGAGTCGTCAAGCTCATTTCTCTCTTAGTCATTATACCTCCTTCCCCTAGAGGTCCAGCGACCAAAGAAATGACAGGTCAACTCGTTACTTACCAAGACTGGAGTCCCAGAATGGTGTCCTACCAAGTAATAAAGAGCTAACTGGTTTCCCTCTATCTCTTGCTGATGTCAATATGAATAGTCTCTACCTACAATAAGCTCTTTGATATCTGGCATGCTTAAGGAATGGAGTGTCTAGTTAACCAAATGGTTTAAATCATGGAAAGTTATAAACTACATATACAAAATTCAAATTTCAAATTTCATAGTTGTGAGACACAATAATATAACTTCTGATTAACACTATCTCTCTACTATTTTATTTCCATCAATGATAATGTCACTCTTGAAGTTTCATACTCTTTCTCTTCTTTTTTTGTCTGATTATCCTATCTCATTCATCCATAGTTTGTAAATTTCTTTTGTACTCTTCTTTTTCAACACATTTCACACCGTTCCCTTTCCTTTCTTCCGACTAGTACAACCCCAGTTTGCACCCTCGTCACCTTGGGTTTGAATCACTATATGAATCTCCCAACTGCACACTCTGCATCTTCTATCTTGCATTGGCTCATTCATTTTTTTTTCTCAGCACATGCATTACTAGAACATTAATCTCCAAAATGATAACTTTCATTGCCATTTACCTGTCCCCAAATCTTCAATTGCTTCTAATTGCCAATCAGATACAATTAAAAAATACTAAAGGAGTCCTGCAATTGATAATCAGTTTGTCCCATTTTCTCACTCCTGCTCCATGAAAATATTTATTCCCTTATTTAAACACTTCACTCATTCTGACCTACTCACTCTCCTGCATATAGTAGATGCTTTGTATTAACTCCTGCATCTAAATTTCTCCTCTTGTCACTATTGACTATATATACTTTGTCACTCTTGAACATCTTGTTTGAAAGCTGAGTGTTTCCTGGCTTTCTTTGCTCTCTCTGAATACTCAGGGAGCTCACTTGCTTTTGTTTGTAACGTGCAAAGTTACTTCTACTCTCCTGTGCACACACCTGCTTTCTCCACATAAAGGTGGGGACATGTTCTTAGATACCTTTGCATGTTGCATGCCACCAATACAATGTGATTTCATACACTACAGTAAATATCCATTGATATTTAGTGTTAATTCTCATTGTTATATTCATGAAGAAATACTGGCCAACAGAGAATGTTGATATCAAAGAGCTTTTCATAATTCTTTGCAAGTGCATCAATTTAGTGGAAGAAGGAAGAAAGGAAAAAAGAAAGGAAGGAAGAAAAAAGAAAGGAAGGAAGAAAAGAAAGAAGGGAAGGAGGGAAAAAGGCAGGTACAATTAAGGGAACATAGTATGTCTTATCATTGATCACAAAGAAAATTTTTCAAACATTTGTTCAAATATAAACAATGACCAGAGAGCAATAGCGATCATTCTCAGTATTACACTGTACATTGTTAATGCTTTCACAGATATCACTGAAAGTAATTCTGTAAGTCACAGGAGTCCACATCTACTTAATGAATTTCTATAATGAAAAATACTATGTGCTATGGGCGCCCAAAGAGCAAACAATTAGTTATGACTCAGGAGTCAGGGGAAACATCACTTAAGAAGCAAAATTAGAGTTAGACTTTGAAGAAAAAATGACATTTTACTGGTCAGGGAGGAAAAGGACATTCATAGGCCACAGACAGGGCATAACTTACATCAGGTTGCTCTTAAGCCAAAAAAAACTTTAAAAAGTTCATTTCCATTGAAAATGAGCTTTGTCTTATTTCCTCCCAAGACTAGTCTGCTCCTTACGTGCAAAGACCTTATTCTTTTCTCTGTCAGCTCAGTATTTCAAATAGCACTTGGCACTGTAGTTTGTTCACAGTGCTACTCAAGAAATATATCATGAATGAATGAATGAATCTAGTGCTTTGAATTACCAGCACATCTCAAAGCAATGAACATTCTGCCAGTTCTCAGTAATATTCATTTTAAGAACTCCTTAAGCAGTGAAATGATACCACCTATGCAGCATGTGCTCATCAGAGCAGGGGTGGGAGAGCAACACCAGCAAAGCAGTAAAGAGTGCTTACCTGCCAGAGTCATTTAGGGGAAGACCACTGAATTTGTTATAGCCTTGAGGAGCATAATCCCAGAGAATTTTTTCAGCTGCTATAAAGTAGCGCCTTTGTTGACCCATCTTGGGGTGAGAAACACCAGTTTTGCAGTTACCAACATTGTACTGCCCCAGCATACCAGCTGCAGATGGTAGGAAAAGCACAAACCAATGTATAAATGAAATGATACAGGAAAAGACTAATAGATTTGACTTCATGAACATTTTAAGACTTTATACAGAAAACTGGCTATAAACAAAGTTAAATAACAAAGGATAAATGGTGCAGAGAGATATTTATACCATACATGACAAAAGATTAATATGTAAATCACTTTTTAAAATAAGGAAGAAAAAAGTAAATCTCCAATCAAAAATAGGCAAGGAACACAAATTGATTATGCACAAAAGAAACGACAGTCAATAAACAAAAAAAATCTCAACCTTAATGGCAATTAAATGGTAATGTTGCTCATTGATCAGATTGGTAATGATTAGGAAAACTAATAATTTTCGGTGTTGGGAAATGAATGAAAAGAAGCAATACTCACGTAGTGTGGGTGGAAGAGTGACGGTTTCTAAAAGGGAATTTAGCAATGTATGTCTATAGCTTAAAAAAAAGTTAGAAGTCTCACCCTAGGATTCCAAAGGAAATCCCTTAGGAGTATTCCTAAGGAATGTTCAGACCTATGTGCAAACGTACCTGTAAACTGTTTATAATGGCAAAAAAAAAAAAAAAGACAGGCAGGAGAGGAGGAGGGAAATATAAGTGTTGAGTCATAGAGTGCTGGTTCAATAAACTGTAATCTCCGTATTATGGACACTGGCAGCATTACCAAAGATGAAGTAGCTCTATATTCACTGCCATGAAATCCTTGTTCTAATACATGAATAAGTAGGAAAAGTAAGGTATAGAGTAGTATTTGAGACTGGTTTTGTTTTATAAATGACATATATTTATTAGAATATACAGTATTTATTCAATGACTTATGTATTTATTAGAAAACAGCAAGGGAGCATATTCATGAAAACGTGATGCCAGTATCTCCAGATGGAATTAGTGACTTTTAAAATTAAATTACATGTATTTTCTATTTTACAATAATTTTCTGAGGGTGTGAACAATTTAGGAAATATTGGTGAACGCATAAACATCAGCTTATGTCCACAAATACTGCCCAAACTTAGCAAGCCTAGTAGTTTCAGATGGCTGCTATTGTCTTGAATTTTAAATCTAGATTTGTAATTTCTAGGTCAAAGAATTTCTTTGCAGATTTAACAGCATGAAATCCTTTAAGAATAGGAATTTCATGTTGATTATTCTTGTCTTCCCAGACTGCTACATATTAATGGATCAACTCGTGAATAGAATTTAATTGAAATAACCCAGCTGACTAATGTTAAGATGAATTGTATAAGGTTGATGGGAACAAGAATGTGTTACCAAACTGTCATAAACAGTTAGACTGCTACACCTGTTAGTGACTGTGCATACTTATTACTATCAAAATTTAGCCAGAAATTATTTCTTCTGTGTCTATCTCATTGGGAACATGTTTTCTCTTGTTGTTCTTACCATCTTAGGCCAGACCCTTTACATGTGTGCCTTTAACACTGCCAACTCTTGCTAACCGTGGCCAGAATTTCCCCATAGCATCCTTTCTACACATATCTATCATGGTAACTGTCCCAAACCACTGTGTTGCCTACAGTAAGTCACCAGTGTGCCTGAGGATCTAGAAGGACTCATTTTGGCTTTCCCAGACACATTCCCACCTCCTCAGTCTGGCCATTCAAAGCCCCTCTCACAGAGGCCCAATCTGCATCCTTAGGCTGCTCACTCCTCACTACTCTGGCACAAACTATGTGATCCAGCTAATTAAGAACCCATTCCATGTTGGCCCAAGGAACCGGGACCACGTCATTCAACAGGCATTTAAGTCAACAAATGCTTATCATGCTCCTGTCATAGGCCATGAAGAATGCTATAGCACAATGAATTTTGTCTCGATATAAGGAAGAATATTCTAATAGAGCAGTCGAGATATGAAGTGAACTGTTACAATTACTTGAGATGTTCAAAAAGAAATTCAAGAATTGAATGGGGGAATTGGTCCTAATTATCTAGAAAGTCTTTTCCAGGGCTAAAAATGTATTCTGCTATCTACGGTCACTGAAAGTACCTGTGCTTTTCTTAATTCATGCTTCTTCCTCTACCTGGAAACTTCTTTTTTTCTCTCTGCAGTACTGGGTACCAAACCCAGGGTTGCTCTAACACTAAGCTATATCCCCCTTTTTTAATTTTTATTCTGAGACAGGGTCTTGCTAAGTTCCCATGCTGGTCTTGACCTTGCAATCCTCCTGCCTCAGCCTGCCGAGCAGCTGGGATTATAGGTATGTACCACTGAACTCAGCCTTTTCAAATCTGTCCAGTTCCTACCCGTATTTTAAATTTCATCTTAGGATCCAATCTCAGGAAGCCCCTATGTTGTTCTGGAGTAACAACAATAGTGCCCAAAGAACATTAGTTTTTTTCCTGCCTCACATGTATAAATATCTATGTCTAAGTATAAGATTGTAGGTTCTTCAAAAATTTCATTTTTCCTTTTCTTCTTAGAACATAGACATGATTAGTAAGTATCTGTTGATAGAATGCCAACTCAACAAGCATTTTATGTTCCTATATATTTAATATTTAGGTAAAAATAATACATGTAAGAGTCTACTTAACAGCAGGCATGGATGAGCACCAGTGGCTGTGCGGTTTAAGTGTCCCATTCTAAGCATCTCCGCACAGGTCTTCGACCTTTTTACCTTGTAGGTGGTCACTGACTTGGCAGGTTATCATCCATTTCCCAGGATTCTCGACTATCATTTCTGCTGTGAGGAAGGTGGCTGGGAACAGGTTGACGACATCAGTCCGATGGCCTCTGCTGATGAAGGTGTTACCATAAAAATAGATAGAATGGATATCTATCTCATTCCCCATTCCAAATAGGTGCCAGGACACAGATTCACCAACACACATTGCAGGCTCAGGAAAGTTTCCAAACAGGTATCCATTGAGAGCTGAAAACAGAAACACACTAATGGAAGAGGCTCCCCTTCAGAGGCAAGTGTGACCAGAAATGTTCACGGTAATGTGTACTTTAGCACAGCTGGAAAATCGAGGCAGATCACTGGTTACAAGGTTTTTATGTAGTTCTAGGTCTTTTTAAAAATTGTCCCAAAAGGAAATTGAAAATTTGTGTTGATCGTTTATGGAAGAAGAGCACCTGATAAAAATGAAAAATGTTTTCAGTACACCTTGAAAACAGCTTTGGAGCTGCTCTGTGACTACAGTCAAGCCAAGTGCTGTCATATTTCCAGGATGGCTCAGTCACCAACTCTTCTGATTCTTCATACACATATCTGCCATCCACACTGGACTCCATATTCCTCAGAACCGGAAACCTTATACCTTACGGCCACTGGGACCCAGCAGAGAATCTGGCACATGGTATCTGCTTAATTAGGTAATGAAAGAAATCAGCAAGCTGATTCAAGGGCACTTAAGAGATACATTTATATTTTGTTTCTTTAAAAAGCATGTAGGAAAACCAGTTCTTACTAGATGTTACTGTGACAGAATTTTATTGATTAAGCTTATGCCACAGGGCCAGTGCTGAATGCTTTTAAAATGTCTAAATGACAGCCATGACTTGACCAAGTGCAGTAAAGAACTTAGTTTAGAGAACTAAAAGCCAATCTCTCTAATGAATATAGATGCAGAAATCCTCAATAAGATGTTAGCAAACAGACTACAACAAATCATTAAAAAGATCACACATCATGACCAAGTAGGCCTCATCCCAGAGATGCAGAGATGGTTCAACATACACAAATCAGTAATACATGTAATACACTGAATAAACAGAAGCAAGGACAAAAATCACATGATCATCTCAATTGACACAGAAAATGCCTTTGACAAAATTCCAACATCCTTTCATGACAAAAAACATGGAAGAAAATAGGTATAGAAAGACCTTATCTCAATCTGATAAAAGCCGTTTATGACAAACCTGCTGCCAGCATCATACTAAATGTGGAAAAACTGAATGCTTTCCCTCTAAAATCAGAAACAAGACAAGAATACCCACTGTCACTGCTCCTGTTCAACATAGTACTCAAAACATTTTCAAGAGGAATTAGGCAAGAAAAAGAAACAAAAGGGATAGAGCGAGAGAGAGAGGAGAGAAGAAAAAAGTCAAATTATCATTATTTGCAGATTTGCAAATTCAATAATGTAGCAGGATATACAATCAACACACAAAAACAAATAGCATTCTTGTACATTAATAATGAACACACTTAGAAATTAGGGAAAAAACACCATTCACAATAGCACCAAGAAAAACGAAATACTTAGAAATTAACCCAACTAACTAAGTGAAAGGCTTCTGCAATGAAAACTATGGCAGTCTGATATAGGAAATCAAAGAGGACATTACATTGCAAAAGGGAAATATATTCCCTGTTTCTGGATAGGCAGAACCAATATAGTCAAAATGACCATACTTCCAAAACTGTTATACAGATTTAATGCAATCCCAATAAAAATACTAACATCAATCTTCACAGAACTGGAGAAAACAATCCTCAAATTCATATAGAACAAGAAGAGACCCAAAACATCAAAAGCAATCCTGGGTAACAAGAACAAAGAGGGAAGCATCACAATCCTGGACTTGAATTGTATTACAAAGCTACAGGGATAAAGACAGCATGGTACTGGCACAAAAACAGACATGAGGATCAATGAAACAGAATACAGGACACAGAAACAACCTCAAACATCTTTACCTACTTGATCTTTGACAAAGGGGCCAAAAACATACACCAGAGGAAAAATAGCCTCTTTAATAAACAGTGCTGGGAAAACTCGCTATCCACATGCAGAAGACTGAATCTAGACCCATATCTCTCACAATGTGCTAAAGTAAAATCAAAATGGATCAAAGAACTAAACATTAAAACAGAAATACTTACCCTGCTAGGTTAAATGCCAGCTAGCACTTAAGTGCACTTAACCTGCCAGGTAAAATAGGTAAAACTCTTTAAAGTTATAGGCATAGGCGAGGACTTTCTGGACAGAATCTTGGTTGCACAGGAAATAGTACCAGGAATCAACAAATGGAATCATATCAAATTAAAAAGCTTTGGCATAGCAAAAGAAACAACCAACAGGGTGAAAAGAAAACATACAAAATGGGGGAAAAAATGTTGCCAGCTATTCTTCAGACTGAGGATTTATACCTAGAATATATAAAGAACTCAAAAAATTAGACCTTCTCAAAATAAAAGACCCAATCGAAAAATGGGCAAAGAAATGAACAGACAAGTCACAGAACAAGAATTACAAACAGCGAATAAATACCTGAAGAAATGCTCAACATCATTGGCCTTTAGAGAAAGGCAAATTAAAACAACACTGAGATTCCATCCTATCCCAGAAAGAAAGGCCATTATCAAAAATAACAAATGCTGACAGGGCCATGGGGGAAAAGGAACCCTTGTACATTGTTGGTGGGAATGTAAACTAGTACAACTACTATAGAAATGAGTATGGACATTTTTAAAAATTAATTTTATTTTAATGGTACATTTTAGATGTACATAGTGATAACATTCATTATAGGGGATTTGTACCTGTACATGACATATCTTGTTGCTTCTTTTTTTCCCATCCCCCTCCCCTCCCTTCACCACCCCCCGCCTTATTTACAAAAGCTTTGTTTCCATTTTTTCCCTTCCATTTCTTATTTCTCTTGTCCCTCTGTTCCTTTCCACCTCACTCCAGAAAGAATGGCTATTATCAACAAATCAGGCAATAACAAATGCTGGAGGGGCTGTGGAGAAAAAGGAAATCTTCTCCACTGTTGGTGGAAATGTAGACTGGTGCAACCACTATGGAAATCAGTGTGGAGATTCCTCCGGGAATTAGGACTAGAGATTCCATTCGACCCAGCTATTCCACTTCTTGGTATCTTCCCCAGAGAATTAAAAGCATCATGCCGCAGCAATATATGAACACCCATGTTTATAGCGGCACAGTTTGTAATAGCTAAATCTTGGAAACAGCCCAAATGCCCATCAACAGCAGAATGGATAAAGAAAACATGGTCTTTTTACACAATGGAGTACTACTCTGCCATAAAGAATGTTAAGTTTGGGATATTCCTAGGTAAATGAATGCATCTTGAGACCATACTCTTAAGTGAAATGGGAAAGAGAGTATGGACATTTTTTTTGAAAAACTAAAACTAGAAAATTCCATTTGACCCAGCTATCCCCCGTTCTACATATCTTTGTGAATGAGTTACAGATATCATATTACAGAGACACAGGCATATCTTTATAGCAGCACAATTTATAGCAGCACAATTCATAATAGCTAAATCTTGGAAGTAGCCTAAATGTACATCAACAGATGAATGGATAAAGAAAATACGGTGATGTATTTGTACATAGTGGAGTACTACTCTGCCATAAAGATAAACTTGAGTCATTTGTAGGAAAATGGATGTGCCTTGAGACCATGATGTTATTGAAATAAATAGAAACACAAGCTTAAATATTGCATGGTTTCTCTTACATGAAAAACCCAAATTATAAATGAAGAGCAACATAAAAAATAACAAGAAGTAGGGAGATAGATTTTTCTCAAATGTGAAGCGAATCAAGAGATGGAGGGAGTGGTGAGAGAGGCTGACAAAAGGAATTAAAATGTGTTATATACATTTAACAACTCCATGCAAGGAATGTGAACATTATACTATACTGCAAACATATACTAATAAAAACAATATAAAGTGACATATACTTTTTATTTTTAAAAAACTGCTATGTATAGCATAATCCTTAAAATTTAGCAGCTACTAAGAAAACGGTTACTGGATAAGAGGTTGCAAAACACTGGCTTTTCTATTTCTTTTTTTCAGTAGAAGTCACTGAAACCAGCACCTTCACACTGAGCTATATCCCCAATTCTTTTTTTTTTTATTTTGAAACTAAGTTGAGTAGGCTGGGCTTAGACTTGTGTTCCTACTGCCTCAGCCCCCCACAGAGCTGAGATTACAGGTTTGTGTCATCTCTCCTGGCAAAATACAGGTTTATAATGTGTACGTGGTGAAGATTTTATTCTCCCTTCTGTTAATCTAACCCCCCCCATCCTATCGGTTCACTTCAGCCACAGATTCTTTCCTGATTATAACATGACCCTCCATTTTCTGCACCATGACCTTCTCCATTTTTCATAGCCAATTTAACTTGTAGTCTTTGCCTTATCCTCTTTCAGACTGTGTAGCTTCCAACATGTATTGTGTCTTATATCACTTTCAACCACTGCCATCATCTAGTTACACATCTTGCAAGACTAGCTTCAACATTTCCATCTATCATGCCCCTACCTGTAGGACCTCATAGAACAAAGGGCACTAGTATGTATTTGATAACATGAGAGATACTCACCGTGCATTTTGTTGCTCCTCTGGAAAACAGCATCATCTTTGTCTACCGAATCTGGGTCAGTGCAGAAATGTCTGATGTTTTCATCAAGGTACCAACTTTGATTCTCATCCACGAGAGTAAACATTATAACGAACTCTCGGTCCACATCAGTCCGTGTCCCTGAATATCTATTCAGGACACCTAGGCACATCCAACAGAGCAGAGAAAAAAGTTCAAAGTAAACTAAATCAAAGTGAGCTTTCCTTTCTGCTAATGGTGTCAAGGAGGTTTGAAGTTTGTTGAAGACAAAAATAAGACAAAACCAACAATATACAGTAGCAGGAGGGCTTTGATGGAAATGACAGAATTACAGAAAAGTCA
>PVJO010005666.1:0-96143 GCA_004026905.1 Hystrix cristata | reverse complement strand
GCAGGCCCTCCACTCTCAGGCCAGGCCAGGGAGACTCTGGATGAGGCGTTTTCCCTGTGGGGACAGAGATGCTGCCTTCGTGGTTCTGTGTGCAAGAAAGGAGGGGCTGGGAGGGGCAGATGGCCTCCTGGGGCTGTGGGATTTCTTGGCACAGGCAAGCACTCCGTGTGCCTAGGCCTTGACAGTGAGGGGTGTGGAGTCACACAGGAGAGGGACTGATCGTGACCAACCTCTGGCACAGAGGCCAGGCCTGGCTGCGTCCCCTGGCCTGTCCACTCCTTGGGGAGACGCATACGAGTCCAGCTCACCCTCCTCCCCTCGCCAAAGCCTTTCGTCTTTTCAACGCTGGCAGGAAGTGATCACCCTGGGACAGAGGAGGGAAGGAGGTGCTGTAGCTGCAGCAGAGGGGCACAGGTGAGTGGCAGCCGCCTTGGTATTGCCTTCAGCGTTGCCCCCACCCCTGCGACATGGCTAGTGGAGCTGCTGGCAGAGCTGTTGTCGAGAGCAGCTGTTTCCCCAGTGTTGGCCTTGGTGAGTGACCAACTCCTGGCCAGGTCTCCTGGGAGACCTGTAGCAGAACCACAGCCAGGCCTTGCCCTGCCTTTTTTCCCTTCTCCCCTCCCCTCTTTCCTTTCCTCTCCCCTCCGGTTCCCTCCTCTTCCCGTCTTCCTTTCCTTTCCCCTTCCTGGGAGAGGGTCGTGGGCTTCAGATGGAACCCAGAGTCCAGGGCTTTTGGGAACCAGTTACAGCGTAAGCACGGCAGCCTCCTGGGTGGCTAGGAGTGGCCTAGTTACGTGTTGGGTTGGTTTTGGACGTAGTCCACATGGAGCAATGCTGATCCCGTCCCTTACTGAGCAGTGGCCAACACCCCTGCACTGTTGGATTTCTCACCTCTGTGCTGTTTCTGGGTTATCTGGATGGGCAATGTGTGAGTGTCCGCAGAGGCAGCAGATAAACTAGGACATTGTCTCCCAGCATCCAAGTGGGATAGCTGAGGGATGAGTTAGAAAAATGCCCCTTTTCTAATTCCTGAAGTGAGGGACTTCTGGCCCTGAATTGGAGAAGTTACTTTGCCACATGGTCCGAGTTTACCAGGTGAGCAGCTGGCTCCTGACTTTGTACAACTTAGAAAAGGTCAGCAAGGTTATATAGCGGTAGAAGGTTGAGAATAAACATTTTGATCAGGTAACCTATAAAATAATCTTCAAAATTAGTGTCACCTACATGTAAGAAATCTTTATTTAAAAATCAGAATAAAGTTCTTGAAGACTTTCTTCTTCTTTTAAATTACATTTTATTGCTTAAATAGGCAAAACAGAAACATGGTTTAAATAGAAAAAAAGACCCAACAAGGTGAGTATTGAGAAGTATCCCATCCAAGTCCAACTCCACCTTCACCTGGAGCTACGTTAATTAGTTTTGCCAGGAAGGGGAAGCACATATATATTCATGATGGGAAGAAATTCCTAAAAAATGTTGTTTTTCTTCTTTTCATAACCCAAATCCTCCAAAAACTTTTAAAAGAAGTTTTAAAAAAATCTTATTTTTCCTTTTCTTTTCCAAATCCCACACTGCAAGACATACTGCTACTTTTTATTTTTTTAAATTTAGCTATATAGCCTATTGTCTTCTCCTTGGTACTCAGGGACCTTCTCCTGTGGAGCCACCTGGAGCTCCATGGTGGACACACCCTCATAGGTGGGTACACGTATTGCTGCTGGTCTTTTATTCTAATGAGCAATGATTGAGTAGATCACATTGGCTATATGTCATCATATGTTTATGTGAGTGTGTCCACAAAGCAAAGTCCCAGACGTCAGACGGCTGGGTCACAGGTAAGAACACTTACACCTTTGACAGTGATGAGTTCCCTTTCCGCTGCTGTCTCACCACTTTGCCATTTTACCAGGGCTGAGAGTGCTTATTTCGCCACAGCCTTGCCCAGCTATCGTGCTGATGAACTTCTGGATTTTCGCACATCTTTCGAGAACTGTAGTTATCTCAATGTCATTTAATACAGATTTCCTTTGAGTGAGAGTTCACATTTTTTCATATATTCATATTTCTTTCCTGTGAACTTTCTTTTTACTTTTCCCATTTTTCTGTCAACCTATGAGATATCTTTCCCCACTGGATTTATAGAAATTCTTTATGTAATAGAAAGACTAACCCTCGCCAATGATATGAGTGACAGATATTTTTTTCAGTTTGTCATTGGTCTTTTGATGTCATTGCTGGTGTATTTTTTTCAACTTTCTGTTGCGAATAAATAAACGATTGAAAGAAAAGTGCCATGACAGGTGATATACATTTACCCCTGAATTTAACAATTGACAGTGGTTACCTCATCTGTCTTATCTCTATGTGCATATGTGGATGTGTGCATCAAGATACAAGGTAGAGCCAGAATTTCTTTAAACCCAGGGACTTCAGCATGCGTCCTCCAAAAATAAGAACATTTTCTTATACAATCATAACATTAATACACCCAAGAAGAGTCACAGTAATTCCCTAATATCTAATATCCACACCATCTATGCTGTTTTTTTTTTTTTTTTGCCATATACGAGTTTCTAATCTGGATTAACCAGTCTCACAATCTTTTTTTAATAGCTATTGAATTTTTGAGTCTCATTTTAAAAGATCTCCTTAGTCAATATTTGAGAAGTATCTGCTCTTAAATTTTCCTAGGATTTTTTAATGCTTTTATTTTCTTATATTTAAATCTATGACACCTTTGGAATTTATTCCAGAGTATTCTTTGATGGGCAGATCTATTGTGTCTTTTCCCAGATGGCTTCTTGGTTATAACAGCCTCTATTATCTGCAAGGGGTGATCAAAATATATGTTGTATATGAAAATTATCTCGGTAAAAGGCACATTGACATTAATCCTTCTCCAAATACTTTCCCTCTCTTTGGACACACTTACCCCCGCATTCTTACCCCTTTCTGCAGCAGTTCTGGAAGTCCTTTTTTGTAAGTGTCTCTACGAAGTGTCCTGAGAAACACAGCGAACACTGCTGCCGAGTGCCATCCAGAAGAATGGAAGGCCCGTGAAACATCACTCTGTGTCCTCATCCACTTCTTCACCGGCTCTGGCATCATAGCTTTCCGACTCATCTCCAAAGTCAAAATGAACATGAACGGTGAATGTTTTGAATTAATTCAGGCATCAAGGCAGCCGGAACAGTGCAACTAACGACCTGAAGGAGGGCTGTATTTTGAGGGATGTTAATGGCAATGTGTATTTTGCTTTAAAAATTTAAACATTCACTCTATTTTTCAATCACACCACCTAGAAGTCCATCTGAAACACAGGTGAGGTGTTATATGCCTGTGCTTCTAGCTACTTGGGAGCATGAAGCCAGAGGATCGCTTGGGTCCAGGGTTCACTGCCAGGCTGGGCAACAGAGCCCGGAAAAGAAGTCCATCTTAGCCGGAGTGTTAACTACCTGATCACCACCTACCAAACACACGTATCGAATCATCACACCCTATGCCACAAAGCACACGACTCTCATGTGTTAAGAAACAGGAAAAAATCGACCCCATATTTGTTGTCACAGGTTAAAGTATGTGATTTATCACATATTTATTTCACATATTCATTTGACTGTTTCTGGCTTTCTACTCTTTACCACATGCTTCTTTTTCTTTCAGTTTTAACAATCGAGTCTTTAAGAGTATGAAAATTTTTGAGGTTGGTCCCTCCTCATTTTTGTTTCTTTTCAGAATTCTCTTGACTCTCCTTTCTTTTCCTTTCATGTCAAGTTAGAGTTAGTTATATCATTACAGAAAACTCCTTTTAAGAAATTGAGATGGCGATCTCAGAATTTCCTAAATGGACTTACACTTGACCTCTTTTCATGCTGAAAGGTAGAAGTTTGGCTTCTGTGACTCTGACCATGCCGTGAGCCTCGTTCAGATAAATGGAATTGTGTAGTATTTGTCCTTTTGTGATCAGCTCATTTCACTCAACGTAAGGTCTTCACGGTTCATCCACATCATAGCATGTGCCAGAATCTCCTTCCTTCTCGAGGCTGAACAGAATTCCTTTCCATGTAGATTCCACATTTTGTTTATCTAGTCATTTGTTCTTGGACTGCAGGTTCTCTTTTAAACATTGATGCAAAAGTCCCCAGTGAAATGCCTGTTCTTGTCCACTGTAGTTCGCCTAGAACTCGCATAGCATAGACAAGGAACACACACCGAATACTGCAGATGTTTACTAAATATGGGATAGCAAACCAATATCAAGATGTAGTTAAAATTATGAAATGGAAATTTAAAAAAATTGCATCTTCCATTTATACAGCACTCTTCAGGATTTAAGATATTTAAAAATACATTCATGTTAGCAACACAACAGCCCCTGAGCTATGTAGTTATGACTCTCATTTTACCATCTATATGTTGCATCGGTAAGAAGACTGAGGTGGGCAGCCTCTGTGACTAGTCCGAGGGTCTGCTTAGTGACCAAGATGAGAACAGAACCATGGATTGGTCCTGAGTTCCACGACTTTCCTCACTGCCACTCGCTTTTACTCTGTCATGGTTTGGATGGACTGCAGCGCGGCCTCTGAGGCTGCCCGTGGGCGCCTCTAGTATCTCTGATAGCTGAGCCTCCTCTGGGGACCTCTAGGGTGATCTCTTGACCTCTAGCTCTCTCTAAAGCCTCAGAGGCTTTTTCTCCTTACCTTCGTGTCACCAGACTCCATGCATGCACTCCATGCCTAAATCCCTCGTGCAGGAGACCTCATGTAGCTGCTCATGACAGCCTTGGAGCCTACAAGACAGGCTGGGGACAGGAGGACAGCAGGGCCTCAGGCACTGTGGACGGACAGGTTTTGTCAATCCCAGCAAGGCAGGTGAGCCACGAAGGGCCCTGGAAGCTGCAGGTAAAAGTACACAGCTGGCTGTTTGGCCAAGAGCCCGGGCACGGTCTGGAGCTGCCCAGATCCCATGCCAGGGAGAACGGAGACCTTCATGGGGGAGGCCCATGGATATTTTTAGATCGTTCTTTCCCCACTTGACTTATAGCTGCTGTCGTTGCTTGGTACTGAGTGCCTTTGACCTCAAGCATCACAGCCTGTAACTCACCCTGGCGGCTCCCCTCTGGAGGGCTTCCAACGTCCCAATGTTTCCCTGAACTTAGGGTGCTCCAAACTGTGTGCGGTCTTCTTCTAGGGCTGAACCAAGGTTACGATCTGCAGAATAAAGACAGCCTTGTTTCCGATAAAAACCCTCAGTGTTCTACCTCTTTGTATGTGCTCAGAGCATCATGTGTTTTTAGAAAATCCTATTAGTGACTCTGTGACATCATCTGTTTGCAAGGACTTTGCTGCTCACTGATATACCCAGACCTTTCCTGGAGCTGTCCCTTTCCCTGTCACCACATTGTTCCTTGGTATCTGCCTCAGAAATGAACTAAAGACCACACTGCTCTCCTTTCCCGGGGCTTTGATGTGGTGATCTATTGTCCTTCCCAGGCCAAGACTTGCCTAATTCTGGTCTACTTTTCAGCCTGGAGGATGCGGCACTTCAGGGCGAGATCTCTCTGCTCATTGGGACTGCTAAACTCAACCTGCAAAATGCCTCTAGCAACGTACAAGGCTGAATCAGCAGTCAGAGGGCTTCCTCTTCCCTCACTTATGGAGGTGGGACTGTCTGCTATCCCCATCCCCAGTGTCTCGTCTGTCTTCTCTGCTCACTTCTAAAACATTAGTTGGTTTCTTGCCTCTTGTAAGTTTCAAGGTAGAGTGATGCAGTCTCAGAGCTGGAGGGCTCTTAGGGACTAATTTTAGGGACCAGAGAGCCAGCTTAGAGAAGGTGCAGGTGGCCACAGTCACATTCAGCTGCTGGTAGATGAGATCAGAAGCCGTGAGTGATGGACTTTCCCTGCCACGTGTCTCATCAGCTAAAATGGGATCAATGAATGTAGATGTAAGTGAGAACTCGCTGGGCGTCTCAGCCCCTTGTCTCCTCCTCAATTTATGAAGCGGGAAGATAATTTTTCCTGTGGACCACCACTGTTCCTAGATTCATCATACCTAACCTAGCCTTTGTGGAAAGGACTGTGGTTGAAGTCTGACTCACTCATCGATGGATTTATGGTCTGTTCGAAGCCCACGTAAGAAATGGAAAGAACCAGGGCCAGCGGGAGACAACAGCAGGATTTACATGGTATGAGATGGTTCCCACAGAAGACTCTTTGCAATTTCTTGGATACAGGGTTTTTGCAACCTCTGGATTTTGGACAGGTGGCGTTATTATTTTTGGAGAGACTGTGGACTACCCCACTCAATTATCAGTTGTGCTTGGATGAGTACTGAATTCCAGCAAAGAAGTGCAGAAAACAGAATGGTGGACCTTCTTCCTCACAGCTGGACACTGCCCCTCCCTGTGCCTCATCGGTTTTGCCTCGTGGTTCTTTTTTCTTTTGAATTGTTCAAAACCAGGATTTTATAATAAAGCATAAACGTCAACATAAATCCCACTGGTGGCCCGGAAGCCAGGTTGCTTTGTGCCTGAGCTCTGGCTTCACCTCCCAGAGCTGGACATCACTGTTAAAGGCTGGGCGCCCGCCGACTCTGAGCCGGAAGTCTCAGTGTTTGTTCCTGCCTCTGTCCTCAGAACTTGCTGTCTTTTTTTCCAGGGATATCCTGACGTGAGTGGCATCCACATTTCTCTTTGTTCTTCCCGCTCCTGCTTCTTATGCTTTAAAGACTCCAAAAATAATGCTGAGCTTTGAGGCTGCTGTTGAGGTTTCCAGACGCTCTGACACTAAACTCAATTTTATAACCTGCATTCGTCCATTTGTTTCTCTCTTGTACCCATTTTCAGATATTCTTTATTTGGAGCTTCGGACCTATTCTTGGACCCTTGCAAACACCAGGTCGGGTGGGAGGACTGTGGACTGCCTCGAGGCCCACTGTAGAGGTTGCTGTTGCCTGGAGGCTGCACAGCCAGGGGGCGCTACTTCATCTCCACAGCGCAAGCCCTGGCCGAGTTGGCCGGTGGCGCTGGGACTCTTGAAGCCTGGAGGGGACCTGTGGACCCCGCGTCCTTACACTGCTGCCTTCAGGGGTCTGGCAGCGGGTTGGGGGAGGTCCGGCAGCCAGTGTCCTGGGAGAAGTGGGAGAGCTCTCTGTCCCTCTGGGAGACGCTTGCTAGCAGAGGCTGGGAAAAGAGTGTGGGGTGAGAGGAAGCCAAGGTGGTGCAAGACCGCTGGGCCAAGTGTGGGCGTGGATGGCCGCCTGGGGCCTCTGCCAGGGCCCTGTGCTCTTTTCCATTTGCCTATTATCTCCTGGGACTCTGCAGGACATTTAAAAGTTTTACATTGCGATTGCTTTGTTCCCAGAGCATAAAACATAGAGTGTGTTCTGTTTGCTCCAGAGCAGGGTTCTGAAGCATGAAGCTCCTGGGGCCTGGTGTGGCGGCTGTGATGAAGGGGAGAAGGGGACAACTTCCTGAGGGGTTGGGGTACCCTACAGGCTGTTGCCACGTGGGATTGAGACGAGTATAGCTTTGTTTTCTGCTCTCCAGAGAGGAGGGAAATGGATTTGTAAATGCGATTCGGAGGGGTGGTTTTCTTGCTTCCTTGTCGTCCCTAGTTTTCCCTAGAATCCCTCCACGGTGCCAACGAGAGATAGCACATTCGCTGGCCATTCAAAGAGCTTCGTCTTCTTGAGTTCCTGGGAGGTCGTTTGTTTTTATTTTTCTTTATGCCGTGCTGGGGATTGAAACCAGGACAGACACTGCCACTGAGCCACTTGCCCAGCCTAAGTTACCAGGGTTAAGTCCCCATCACACTGGGTTGTCCCAGGCTGAGTTGCGTCTCAGTCTGACTGTCTCTTTCTCCATCTTCTTTTCCTTCATTTACTTTCAGTTATTTCGCAAACTGACCTTAATGAAACACACACAAACTGACCTTAACAAAACCCGCACTTGCTTTAGAAATGACAGCATGTTGGAATTTGAGAGCTGAGCATCCGTGAAGTTGGGATAGAAGTCCAAGTGCAAACGTACTGTGGAAATCATTAGGTAAACTGCAAATTTAAGTGCTGGGATATGTGTTGTCGTCCCACCTAGAATACACTGAGGCTGTGTGGGTACCTGTTGCTCCTACGCTACAAATTTGCAGCATATTATAGCACTGAATATTGTGTATAGCTAGAACAGTGGCAAGCATCTGTGTGTGGAACATATCCAAACAGAAAATAAGATTACAGGCAAGAGGAACGCTTTGGTCCCCTTATAATCTTACAGGACCACGGTTTATACATAGCTCGTTGTTCAGTAAAAATCACTTAGTAAGCGGCAAGTCTAAGGACTGCTATATGGTCACGACTTCAGGAATGTGAATTCTGTCTTCCTGACGGTGTGCGCTCCATCCTGCATGGTGACTGCACTACCCCGGTTGTGCCTTTGATTCCTCTGTGGTCAGAAGGGCCCTTGGCTTGGGAACTGAGTCCAATATAGGATTTTAGACTTTCTTCATGGCTGGATTTTCCAAACTTCAGGCTATGACTCCTCAGCACTGTGGTTCATACTAAAAATTAAAAAGAAAGTTTTAATTTCCTTTCCCACTAGGGCCAGAAGTTCAGAGAAAACTGGCAGCCGCCTCCTCTCCCTCACTGGCCAGCCTGAAGGTCTGTTGTGAAGCTTGTGGGCATGTGGGCTTGAGTCATCAAAACTGGGCTCTTGGGGTGGGGGAGCCACGGCCCTCCCTTCCCATGGAACAAGGACAGGCTTTCATTCCCCGCGGGGCGCTGAGCAGAGCCAGGACCCAGGCCTGGGCGAGAAGAAACCAAAATAGAGCACGCTGCCTGGCCATTTTGGGAAAGGGAACTTTCTGGAACATGCACTTTGTGCGAAGGAGCAAGTGGAGACGGCAGCCTCCTCCTGTGGCCTCCGAGGGTTGCGGGGTGTGCTCACTGGGCTGGCCAGTCCAGCAGCTCTAGATCAGGACGTGGTGGGATCTTGGCTGCCTTCCTAAGAAGCCGAACTGCAGCCTGATCTTCTGGGTTCACAGGCAGAAATGGTGTGTCCTGTGGCAGCCCGGCTCAGGCGCCCTTTGTCTTCTTTATCCTTTTGCTTTGTGCTACAACTTGGAATCGTCAGTGGCTAGTGCTTTCTGAAAACCAGACTTGTGCTTTTAAACCTTCCCCAGGGGAGCACAGGGCGGGGGGCAGCCTGCAGGAGCTGAGAGGTGACATGGCTCGGTGGGTCGACACAGAGCCTGGGAACTGGGTGACTATGAGTGTTATGGCCCCGGTTCTGCCCTGTCAGCAGAGCCCTCTGGGTTGTGAAGCGCCTGGCTTCCCACATTTGCCGACACCTACAGAGAGGGGCCGAGGAGGGGCTGGGAGGCCTCCAGGCTCCCGTGTCTGTCGAGGTCGCTCCCAGCCCAGGGCAAGCAGGTCCTCTGCACAGCTCTGCCCTGAGCGCCGCAGGGGTCCAGTCTGTGATGAGGGGTCAGGTTTAGGGAGCTGCTGGCTGGCAACCATGGTTAACACGTTGAGGAACAGGAAAGAGAGGCCTCGCAAGCAGGAATGTGGGGTCATTCTGGCATGCGTCTTCCTAGAGACTCTCAGAGGACACTGTGGGAAGGGCTGCCACGTCCACCTCCCCCATGAGAAACCTGCACCCCAGAAAAGCTTGTGCCAGGCTCAGGGACACAGAGCTGGCCCAGGCAGGGACTTGGCACCAGGTGCCTACATTTTTGCCTGTGGGAACTGCCTCTCTAAAGTCATCAAAGCAATGTTCTGAGCTCCCCAGGCCCATCAGGATCTGAGAGAGGAAGGCATGATTCATAATTGGAACTGTGCCGAATCACAGGGGCTCAGCCACCAGGTGATTGCAGGAAGGGTCAGGATACAGGTCCTGTGGAGGGTGCTGAGCCAGGCAGGTCCAGCTGACAGCGGACACCTTGGAGATGGCCGTGCGGGCTGGGAAGCCTGTGATGGGAGAGAAACACCTGAGCACCGATTAGCCAAGTTGCCCGGGACTGAGGATGTACAAGAACCGGGACTGCAGAAGTCCTCTCAGGTCCTCAGATTCACTTTCCTTGTTCCAGTTGACAAAAATACTACATGGAAAATTCCAGAAATAAAAAGTGCATAAGCTTTAAACTGCAAGGTGTTCGCGCTGAACTCTCGCTCTGTCTTGCTCTGCCCCTCCCGGGATGTGACCCATCACCTGCTGGCCACAGAGTCTTGGTTGCTGCAGGGCTTGTGTTTCAGCGGCCCCAATTTCACTAAATAATGGCCCCAAATTCGAGCATGCTGAGATGGGCCTTTGGATGCGGCTGGGGGCGGCTGTGAAGTGCTTCCTTTAAGTGAAAAGGTGAAAGTACAGTACAGTGTTTAAAGACGGAGAGAGAGCATGACTATATAACATTCCTTACACTGTATTCTTATAATTGTTCTAATTATTAGCTAACATGATTAACTTCTTACTGTGCTTAATTTATATATTGCACATATCCTAGCTGTGTATACACACAGGAAAGAAACTGTCCATAGGCTCAGTAATGTCTAGGATTTCAGAGCACCCTGTGGGTTTTGGACCATAGCTGCTGAGAATGAGGAGGGCTGATGTGGCCTTAACACGTCTGCATATTAGGACCAATCAGGAAGGAGGTTGGGGCGCGACGGGGGACTCAGCATTGCTTTACTGTGGCTGGCTCTGAAAGCAATGCAGAGAATACAACTTTATGAGCGCACGAGGTGGCTGGGGCTCGCCTTGCTCCCGAGGGTCTCTGCACTGTGTTGATGGTGCCAATACTGGGCAAGCTGCACAGTGTGTTTGCCTGCCAGTCTGGTGAAACGCTGATCCATGTGCATACTGCCTTTTATGTTGCCAGCAGTCATCAACACAGAAGGCATGGCTCCTGCCCTCAGGGCACCACAGACCCTGTGCCGCCGTGAGGGCCAGGAGGCCTCTGCAGATGGGGCACAGAGGGGTGCCGGTGCCCCTGGGCGGGGCTGGGTGTTTCCCTCTGCGGTCGGCAAGGGGCTTTCCACCAGCAGGCCTGGCCATGCCCTACCCGCTGAGGAGGCTGGCAACCTGGCAGCCATGGGTTGGATTCATTCTGCGAATGTGTTTTGTTGGATCGACACAGTGTTTCCAAACATTCCGTTATTATTGTAGAAATCAGGGATTTAAAAGCTGAAGCCTGGATGTTTCTAGCTTCTGTTCTGAAAATTGGAAGATCAGGCGATACCAACCTGTGTTATACGTGACGGTCCGGGTGGCTGGAAGCCCTTGCTCGCCCCCAGAGAGGTTTTAACACATCTGCATATTAGGACCAGTCAGGAAGGAGATTGGGGCACGACGGGGGACTCAGAGACGCTGTCCCTGCCCTGCTCACCCTGACCTGTGGGGGGCTGGATCGGCACACAGATTTGAATCTAATGCCCATTAAATTAATTCATTCATTTGTTCACTCATTCACTCTTTTTGCGGTGCTGTCCCTTGTGGATACTAAGGCAAGCTCTCTACTGCTGAGCGCCCTGCCCAGCCCTGCTGGTAGAATACTCTTTGCTTTGATCCTTGCTCACTCAGCTTCAGCCCTGTACCACCACAGCGAGAGAAGGCATGTGTGGGGGCCTGCCGCTGATCAGTGAGCAGCTCCTTGCTCCTGCATTTGTCTCTCTGGCCCCTGTGCGTGCTACCCACCCAAGTGACTTCTGTGAACAGTAAGGCTGAGCCTCAGGCCCCAGGACTGCAGCGGCTGGGTGAGCGCCACCTCCTGAAACTTCTCAGCCCCAGCTTTTCCTGCCCCTTCTGGCATCCACAGTTGCTGGAGCTGGCATCTGTTCAGGGCTCCCAGGGCCTGACCTGAAGTTACTGAAACACTTGCTGTAACTCTTGGGCTGCACGGGGCTGGGGATTCCCCACACAGTGGCGCGCAGTCCAGGATCTTTCCTGAATTGCACAATGTTTGAGGCAATTGCTAGCTGCTGATTAAAACATGTAAGAGGAGGAAAATGAACTGCTAGGGTCTGAATGTGTGTCCCAGAGGTTTGTGTGTTAGAAACCTAGTCCCCAAATCTATATGTTGATGTGTTTGGAAGAGGGGCTTTGGGAGGTGACCGGGGGTGGATGAGATCACGGTGGAGGGTTAGATGAGATCTTGCTCTTTTTCTTTGTTAGAATGTGCCATGAGGCTTTCAGTAGACACCAAGCAGTTGCTCCCACTGTGCTGTTGGATTTCCCACCTCCATAACTATGAGCCAAATACGCTTCTTTCCTTTACAAATTACCCAGCCTGTGGAATTCTGCTATAGCAACAGAAAACAGACTTAGACAAGAACTATTACTGAACAAATCCTGCAGAAAAGCTGGGGTCCTCTCACCCAATTATCTGTTGCTGTTTAGTAAACCACCCGGAACTTGGCAGCACCAATAAGTTGTTTTATTATGCTGAGCAGGTCTGTGGGTCAAAATTCAGATGACACAGGCAGGAACAGGCCATGTCTGCTGGACGATGTCCATGCCTCTGCTGAGTAGCTGGGAGGACTTGGTGTTTGCGCTGGCTGGGGGCTGGCTGCCTCGGTGGCTCTGCTCAGCCAGGCCTCTCCATGTCGCCTGTGCTTCTCACAGCACGGCAGCCTCAGGATGGCCACATTCCTGCCTGACACAGCAGCTGAGGGCTGGTGGAGCCCATCTGCATCAGATGAGGAGGAATCTGCGTGGTATTTTAGGATTTGTCTTTGAAATTGCTAACTGTCTAATAGGCATATTGTAATGCACATTGGTAGGAAATGAGAGTAATTTTATCTCTCCACCCTTTTGTATACAATTTCTCAAATACTCTTCCCTGAGAATGATTATACAACAAGGAGCACAGATGATTTGCTAACTTCTGAAGTAGTGGTGTGAAGAGCTCCATGAAACAAGCATAACTAATGAAAAGGAGTCTTTTGTGGTGCTGAGGATTGAACCCAACACCTTGTGCATGCTAGACACATGCCATATCCCTGAGCTGCACTCCCAGCCTGATGAAAATTATTTTGCAAAATCCAACCATTTAAAATCTCTGGACGTTGTCCTAGGAGCATGGAGTAAATTAATCAATATTTGTTGAAGAGCTGCTCCTACAAGGAGAGCAAGACTCTGTGACACTCACGGCCCAACCTGCTCCCTGCCAGCTCCGTATGATGGCAGCTACAGTCGTGGTTTTGGCCAAGAAAATGGGACTTCTTACCCACTGCCGCTCAGCCAGGATGGGTGGATGCCAGCATTTCTCATCTCCCCGGGCCTGGTATGAGTCAGGGGCCCCTCCCTCCCTCCCTCCACTAGCTCCCGTTCATAGAGTGGATGCCCTACCTCAGGCATGGCAGGCTAGCAACACTTGGCTCCAGTTGTCCTCACCCCCAAATCAACATTGTTCACAATAGCTAAAAGGCGGAAGCAATCTGTGTCTGGGGACAAACGTACAGGTAAGCGAAACAAGGAAAACGTGGTGTACATATACAACAGACTATTACTCGGCCTTAAAAATTAAGGACATTCTGACAGTGCTCCAACATGGATGAGCCTTGAGGACGTTATATGCTGAATGAGGTGAACCAGCCACCAAGGGTCAAATACTGTATGAGTCCACTTACATGAAGTAGTCAAGTTCATAGAAACAGAAAGTAGAATGGTACTTGTCAAAAAGTGGTGTCAGGAGGGGAAATAGTGAGTTGTGGTTTCATGGGTATAAAGTTTCAGTTTTTCAAGACGAGTAAGTTCTGGAGATTGGACATCAAAGTGAATATACTTGACTCTACTGACTCCAACAGTTACAAATGGTTAAGATGATAAATTTCATATGATGCATATTTTACGACAATTAGGAAAAAAGAAAGAAGCATATACTATTACATGCCACTGCATGGCTATACCTTGAAACTACTAAGCTAAGTGAAAGAAGCTTCTCACAAAATAACTATTGTACAATTTCATTTATATGAAATGTCTAGAAATGGCAGGTCTACAGAGAAAAAAAATTAGGTTAATGATGCCCTAGGATTGGGGATGTGTGTGCTAAATGAACTAATGGACACGGAAATTCTGGATTTGTTTGTTTGTTTGTTCTGAAATTGCTTTTGGTGATATGTTCAGAACTCTGTTAATAAACTAAAAATGTTTGAACCATATACTTTAAACGTGTGGATTTCGTACATGAACTATATCTTAATGATGCTGTTACATAAAACAGAAAAATTTTAAGTGAGCGTGTACAAAGAAGCATTATTAGTCAGCTTTCCATCATGATAACAAAATACCTGAGACAATCAATTTATAAAGACCATAGGTTTACTTTGGCTCACAGTTCTGGCGGTTCAGTCTGTGGTTGGTTAGCCCTGTGGCTTTGGGATTGTGGAGAGCAGTATGTAATGGTGAGAGGGTTTGTGGGGGAGCAAAGCTATACCTCATGGCCAGGAAACAAAAGAGAGAGTGGCAGGGCTGGGCCCCACAGTTCTCCTTCAAGGGTGCACCTCTAATAGCCAAAGACTTTCACTAGGCTCTACCTTCTGAAGGTTTCTCCACCTCCTGATAGCACCACAGACTGGGACCAAGCATTCATCACATGGTCTTATTTATTATTTTATTTCTAATTTTTGAAATTTAGTTTCTCTAGTCCCTTTTGCTTCCATAACTCTCTATTAAATATGACTGGTGCAGTTTAGCACTTCAAATTACAGCAGAATTGTTGGCCTGTCATAACCTCCTTCATTATAGTCAAAGGATATAGTCAATTAGTTTTGTTTCTAATTGCAACCGTCTTGGTTTTTCTCTCTGTGTTGTTATTTGAACATGAGAAACTACTTGATGAGGAAGACCACATCACACAGAATGAGTATATGTATTTCATGAGGGCATAGCCCCCTCAAGGTATGGCAAAAGGAGTATGTATGCATATTGGAAAGTTAAAGGGGCGGACTGTGCAGACAATGCTTGATGTCTCTTTCTAGATTTGTTCCCTGTTTATGCTTAATGAGAATGTGCTTTTTTTCAGGTGTCCACTTTTCCATGTGCCATCACTTGCCTCAGGGAAAGCTTATTCCCTCCTAAACTGCAGGGAGTAGATCTAATTGGCCTAAGAATGATGCAGTCCCTGTCGCCAGTGATTTGCTTAGGGAAGACATAGGTAGTTGCAAGGTTTGGGATGGGTGGGTTCTTGACATTACCTTTGCATGTGTGAGGCTCACAGGTGGGAAAGCTGGAGAATGACCAAGTTCTAAGCTTTCCTCATTTAGTTCCTAAAGCAGCGTCATAAGCTGAACAGTCATTTTTCTAAAAGCAGTTCTATGATCTCAAACTCCTTCTAATATTGGGCATAATGTGTCCCTGGCAGCTGCTTAAGGCACAGTGTCTCTGTTTACATTTGACCCAGCCCCCGATCACTCCTGTGGAAGTGAATAAGCCTTCATTGTGGAGTATTAGATCCCTTTGCACTCCCGGTGCCATAAATCAGAGTCCTGTGGTTGATTCAGTTTCATCCACAGTAACAAATGAAGCTCTGTCTTCAGGACTAAGCTGGGTACATAGCTAATGTCAGCCTGGGGGAGGAACTACTTTTCTCTGGCATTATGTCTTCATTTCTCCCATAATTCATTTGAACAGGAATTTCTGTGGCTCGAGCCTAGAAACAGCAGCCCATTCACTTTTACAAATGCATCTGGTTAGCTTTATATCTTTAATAATTGGACCCTAGTGATGTTTTAGTTTTATGCACATCAGTATTTCATTTGCAAATGAATGAAAGTTTCATATTTTCATTCTTTCCTTCAATAAGCATTGATGCACAACTTGATATTCTGGGGACTGTGTTGGGAATTTCTAGACGAGAGGTCCATTGCCATGTATGTTTCTTTCCCCAGGGAAATACTAACAAGTATTGACTCTCAAGCATTGTTCATAGGGACAAATGCTGGGGCTGCCCATTGGAGCACTGTTTGTGGTGGCAAAAGGGGCAAGTGATTCAACTATTCCTCAGTAGCAAGTGGCTAAACAAATGGTAATTTATTCATATAATACTATCTATCAGTTAAAATAAATGAAAAAGAAAACTGAAAGAAGTGCAAAATTAATGGAAATATTAGCAATTAAAATAAGCAAAACAATGATTTACATGGTAATGAAAAAGCAAGAAGCAAAATGAAGCATACAGCCTAAACACCATTTATAGACACATTACAGATACAACACATGCATCAGTGTATCTTGACCAGGAATTCATATGCAGGAAGTAGAAGTGTACAATTATGCTTTAAAATGGATATTTTCTTCGGGAAGAAAAGGTGAGGTCAGTAATGCCTTTTTTTTAAGAGAGAAGGATGAATCTAACTAGACAAAATACTAATACTTGCTTAATTTTATCAGTTAAATAAAAAACACAGAAGTGTTATTTCCAGTACCTCACATTTTAGCAAGGAAGAGAAACAAGCAAATGCAAAGCGGTTTGATAAATGCCAATAACACACATGACAGAGGAGGGCTGGTAGCTCAGTCTGAGGGTTTGGGAAGATCTTCAGGCAGAGGAAATGGTCTGATGGAGCGCTGAAAATGCTGTGGAATTAGGAAGACATTCCAGGTAGAGAGTAGAGCCAGCCCTGGTAATTCCAGTGTATTAGGGTATTAGGGTAATAGGGTAATAACAACCACTACTGGAAAGTTACGGTGTCTTCATTGCCTTTTATATGTTATTTACATTAATCTTAGCATGTTCTTGTTTTATAATGAAACAGGCAAGGCTGAAGTGACTTGCTCAAGGTCGTGAAGCTCGTGGGTAGAGGCTCCCACTGAGCTCTGCAGGGCTGTAAATTTTATGTTCTTCCACCAGACCATGCAAGACTTCATATATCCTCCCCATCGAAGAATTCCTCAGAAAAAACATCCTCGTCCGTGGTAGTTATAAACAGCATAGCGTTGAGGTGTCTTTTCAAGGAGAAGGGCAAATCTTAAAGCAAACAATCTCATAGAGGCAGCAGCGAATCTTGTCAGGAGCTGTCAGGTTACACAAAATGCAGGAAAGGCTTAAATACACCAGTAGCTTGCAAGTTTCAAACTTGGACTGTGGAAAACACAAGAGGGAAAACGACCTTGCCTCCCCGCAACGGCATGAGAGAGAAAAAGAAAGAGGAGTACTGTAGATTAAAAATAAGATACTGATCAGCCAATTACAACAAGTAGAATTTGGACCTGATTTGAATAGATCCTAAAAAGAAATTAAATGACTGAACATTTGAGGATGTTAAGGAATTGCTGCTTTTTGGGGGTGTGATAATTTTGGGATAGTTATTTTTGAAAGAGTCATTGTATTTTAGAAATACCCACTGAAATACTTTATATGAACTGATATATCTTGTATTCAAAATAATTGGAGAGGAAGATGGGTAATAGATAAAGGTATGTAAAATAATACACATATTTATAAATGTTGAATTATATTAAGGGTACAGGGAGGATCATTACAATTTTCTGTCTAAATTTTTTATATGCTTAAAATATTTTAGAATAAAAACTAAGGAAAATAAGGAGAGAATAGAGATTGTCTACGCTCACTGATGCTTGATGCCCCTGTGTGGAATGTTGGTTACACAAAAATGTGAAGTCACACATTCTCTCATGTTTTAAAACTTACTTACCTCCTTGAAGTTTACTTTTCTTTCAAGGTAAATCATTAGGTAGACAAGAGAAAGTTTAATTTTCTTGGCAGTATTGTCTTGGATCGATGCGTATTTTTGTTAAATGGAATTGAAAGCTTATCTCTTTCAAGTACAAAAAATATGTAGTTCCATTTCTCATTTTCAGAGGAACTGTAAATATTTCATAATACTTTGACTTAATTTAACTTGAAATAAATGAATGCTGCAATTTTAAACTATGAGTTCAGTTGATATATAGTCTTAATTTCTAAGTTAAATATATATTTTATATACACACACATACATATATGTACATATCTTTAGAGATAAATCACTGGAGAAAATTCTCAAGTATGAACTAAACTTTCCTAGCTCTGATTTTAGCATGTTGGTGTTACTTGGCTTTATAACCATCATTCTTATTTCACATTTACCCAGTGTTGGTTGCATATTGGCCTAATGAAGCATAATGCATCCAATTAATTAAGTGCAATTATAAAAGGCAACATTATAATAAGAAATCAGGGTGCAGGCACCAGACAGGTCTGGGTTGGACCCTTGAGCACATTTGCTATCATCTTTAAGCCTCAATATGCTCTGCTGTGCTGTGGAGACAGCAGCAGTGTCAACTTCCCAGGAATTTTGCTAGAGTTTCCATGCAATATTGCCCACCTGCCACAGAGAATATTCTCTGCTGGTGCTACTTCTTGCAATTCCTAGGGTCTGTGTGTACATCATAAAAATGATACAGACACCATAGCACAATGTCAAGGATGATACAGCGCGGGCTTCTGGTTTATCATTCGATTTGAAAGCAAGAGATTACTCTGCCTGCACCTTGGTAGGTCTGAGGGTCAGGTGCAGAGAGGGGAGAAACCAGGTCCTGCATCCTCCCCAGAACAACAGTCAGACACACCTCCTGCAAGCTTGTGGAAGAGGACACTTGCTTAAAATGTTCTTTGGCATGCCTCCAGGCCGGAAATGAAGTTTGTCTCTGAAAATGATGAAAAGAAGGAATTTCAGACATGTAAGTACTTACATATTTTAAGTAGCCGCCAAGACACCCTCAGTCTTGAGATTGCTTGTGTTTGTTAGCAAATTTGATTTTCAGTGACGAGGTCAGCAGTTTTTCTTGGAGTTGACAGTACTGCAGAGTACGTGGGCATGTGCACACTGTGAGAGTCTGCAGGTGCGTGGGGTTTTTTGGGGGGGTGGCGCTGGGAAGTGAACCCAAGATCTTGCACATGCTGAGCACATACTCTGAGCTACACCCTCAACCCCTTTATTTTCTAAATTTTGAGGCAGGATCTCCTTAAACTGCTGTTCCCAAACTTGTCATCTTCCTACCTCGGTCTCTCACAGAGCTAGGATGACAGGCTTGTGCTGGCATACCTGGTGAGTGCTGCTAGGTGGCTGGGGGCTTTTCCTGAGAATTCTCAGCTAAGATACTCTATGGCTCTTCTGACTCTTCACGTCCACAACATGACCAAGAGGCCAATGACAAGTGTGCTCCACGTGTGCAAAACGCAGCTTCTGCAATTTATGGCCCAAATACGTTCATGTTCTGTTAATATATGGTTCATTCCAGGTAAGCAAGTATTTCATACAGAAGTGAATATTAAAGTATAACAAAAACCCTTCCTGTGATTTGCAGAAGTGTTCCCAAAGGCATAGTCCTCAGCTTGTGGTGCTATTAGAAGGGAGTGGAAGCTTCTGAAGGTGGAGCCTGGTGGGAAGAAGTTGGGTCATGTGCTGTGCCCACCCTGGAAGTGGGTAACAAGGCCCCAACCCTTTCTCTCAGCTCACTTCCCAGCCATCATGGGCGGAACAACTTCCTCTGCCACTTGCTTGTACCACTATGTTCTGCTTGGCCACAGGAACAAGCACAACATGGCCAAGTGACCACAGACTGAACCCTCTGAAACCACAAGCCAAAAAACCTTTCTTCCTTATCAGTTTATTATCTCAGGTGATTTGCCACAAGTCAGAAAGCTAACACAGTTATATAAAAGAATCCAAAAATTAAAAGAAGAATTACTTCAAGTAGGAGCAGTTCTACATCCTTAGCAGAAAAGCAAACCTTTCAATTAAGTAATCTCTTAGTTATGTTTTAGTTCCAAATCCTAAAATATTGATTTAGAGAAATGTCCAAAAGTTGCCAGAAAAAGTTGGTTTTATCATTCCAAGAATCCTGGTGTAGAGTTTGGGATTTAGCTCGGTGGTAAAGCACTTGCCCAGCAAGCCCAAGGCCCTGAGTTTGAACCCTAGCACAAAAAAAAAAAAAAAAAAAGAGAGAGAGGCCTGGTTTGGGGACATGGTACACAGACACATGAAGCTGAACAACTGGTTTGCCTGGCATTGTCCTGAATTTTGTAAAATCTATCAGAATGTAGGTCGTGTTAGTTGCCAAGTATTGTCTTCTAATTTTCTAAGTTGCTTGATGATGTTGTCAAAATCAGAAAATATTGTTTACTGAAGTCATGAGGCCACTTCCAAATGAGGTAGGAACAGGTTAAGAACGGACAAGAACTGGGCATGGGAAATGGCAGCTAAAACGAAATATGTTTTATGCATTTTTTAATGATTCCTCACATATTAAAATCTTTGCATATGATATTTATTGGACTGAACACTCCTCATTTAGTTTTCTTTCAAAAAGTTTTTCTTGTAGAATTGTGAGTTTGTTTTTATGTCCCTATCGGCCACCGCTCTGGGCTGGAAAGTCCGCAGCTGTGAAACGGAGCCGACCCACTGTGGGAACGCAGGAAGCAGTGCCGAGATCCACCCACAGGGGGCGTGCGTGCTGCTGGGTGGGGGCAGGTTTCTGGGCAGATTTCTGTACTCGGTCACCCGCATGCTGGAGGAAACCCAGCACCCTGGAGGCCGATTCTGGGCTCCAGTTCTAAAAATGGAGACACTCGTTGAGCGATTTGGATGTTTATTTCCTAATGAATCTTCTCATTAATGTGATGAACTACCGTCTAGCTCTGCTGCCAAGGGTTCTGGGAAAGAGAGGGGGAAAGAAAGAAAGGGGAATAGAAACTGGGAGACTGGAGGAATGAGTGTTCCCATCTTTCGCCATCTCGGCCTCAAACTTGACTTTTTGAGTCCTTGCACGCCTTGCTAAGGCCAAAGTACTTTTTATTTTATGTGAAAAATGCCACCCTAGGGAGGGTCTCTAACTCCAGTTCTGAAACTGGTTAATGTCCTTACAGCCCCCAAAGACCCATTACTAAGTGTCTAGGTTACAGTTCCAGAGGAAATGGGATGCGTTTTTGAACTCATCTAAAATGGCTTCATGGAGGGTAAATTTCAAGTTGAATTTAAAAAAAGAGAAAGCCTGTGGCTGGGCTGGGAGGGCTGAATGATATATTCTGACCCGTGTGTAGCAACTTGGTTTGGGGACTGAGGAGGATACACAGAGACCGAAATAGCAAAGAAGGTTACATGGTCTATTGCCCAGGGTCGCATGAAGGGAACAGAATTCCATCTAGTTAGTTTAAGCAGAAAGGGATTTATGACAGGATATTAAATGGTTTACATACTCTGAGCAAGACTGAAGAATCAGATTCCACACTCATCCTTTAAGGACACTGCCCAAAGCAATCCTGAAGAACTACAGAAGCTGTTGCCTCTTCACTAACTGAGAGGACACCAACCAATATGAAATGGCAGCCGCCAACCACGAAATGCTGGCTGCTGGTGCTACTTCCAAAGCCACATCACTTGCCATGATGCGGAAGTCACTGATTAGGATACTTCCATACATAGAAAGCAACTGTGAGGGCTGATAGTTCCAAAACCATCCCATGCCTGGTGCCATCTGCACCAGCAGAACAGACTCTCTAGAGAGGGGCTTTCAATACCACACAAAGCCATAAACACTGCAGACCCTGAGACTGCCCCTCAAGCTTTCCTGGAGAAACTAGATGCCTCCATGATGGTGTTTGCCAGAAGAACGTTAGAAGCATATCACTCACACTAATTCATGTCTGCCACAGTATGGATCGTAAGTGTGCCCCAAAAGCCCGTGTGGTAAAGATGTAGTCTCCAGGTTGGGAGGTGGTGGAGACTAGGAGGTGAGATCCAGTGGGAGATTGTCTGGTCATTGAGGGCCTGCCCTGGAGGTGAAAGTGGGAGCTGCGCTTTCCTCTCTATTTTGCATCCTGCCCTGCAGTAAGCAGCTTCCCCTGGTGTGCACTTCCACCCTGATGCGCTGTTTACCATGAGCCCAAAAGCAGCAGGACCACTCAATCATGGATTTAAATCTCCAGAACTGTGCGTCAAACTAAACCTTTTCTCCTTATGAGTTGGTCATCGCAGGCATAGTGCTTGTCTGGGTGCAGTGACAGAGCAGAACCCACTCTCAGCAGTTTGGGCAGAAAGGGATTCGCTGCAGCATATTAAATGGCTCGTGGAGTCACTGGGGCAGTGATCAAAGAGCCACTGGCTGAGCTCCCCAGCATGATCCCCAGAGGGCCGGCAGCAAGGGCACTGGTGGCTTTTCTCAGGTCAGAAAGCAGCAGCCTGGCGCTTTGGGAAGCTGCTACACAGCTACAGCTTCAGACCTCACTGCCGTTGCCATGGGCTGGGTGTGCTTTTATGTCTGGCCACTGTACAGGAGAAGATGTGATAAGAAAAAGGGTGACAGACTCTGGGCTCTACTGTTTCCTGTCTGTGTTACAATGATAGAGGGCCACCCCAACTGCTCCAGGTTGGGGGCGCACAGTTCACTGCAGTTCTGAGAAGGCTGCAAGATTTATCAGAGTCCAGCAAATGTGGTGAGGAGGGTGGGCATCCGAAGAGGGTAAACGTTGCCTGAGCTGGGTGTAGCTTGTGGGAGAGCACGATCTGAAGGAGGGAGGACAGCTTTCCAAGGTCCAGGCAGGCGCTCACCCAGCAGGCTGCGTGTGCCCATCTTTACCTGGAGACACCTCAGCTCCGCTGTGCACATCTTGGCCCCACTCCTTTCGAGAGTTCTTTCTTGTTCTCCCTGCTTCCTGGCCGCCATGAGGTCAGCTTTCCTCTGCACACTTTTCTGCCATGATGTTCCTGCCTTGGATCCAGCTGACCATGGACTGAAATCTCTGAAACTGTGAGCCAAAATCAACCCTTTCTCCTTTGAGTTGTGTATGTCAGGTATTTGTCCCAGCAAGGAAAACCTGACTGACATGGTGTCAAATGTAAAGTTAAACGTAAAGTCAAATGTGAAGTTAAGTCATTGGCAAGTCCTTTTTTTTTTGGTGCCAGGGATTGAACTCAGGGCTAAACCCCCAGCCCTGAGCATGTCCTTTTGAAAAAGTCTAAGAGCTACAGAGAAAAAAGGTGTCACTATCACCCGGCCAGCATCATTTGTCCTTGACATCGAAGTAGAGGTCATGATGGTACCATATTGCTTTAAACTTACAGACTCAGCAGTACAACGATGTGAGCGCCCACTGTGTACCCAACATGATAGCACATAGTCAGTGTTCATTACGTTTCATAATCTTCATAACTGGCTTGGGGCAGATTTCATTACTCTTATTGACAAATGAGCAAACTGAGTCTCAGGTTGGTAAAGTGACTAATCTGAGGTCATTGGACGGGACCTCATTAAAGTTTTATTTGCAGTCTTTTGATCTTACTAATGATTTGGGCCCTAGAAGGAAATGAGAAGATTTGGGTTTTGGACCCAGTTCTGCTGTGGGATACCCTGGCCTGGTGGGCGCGGCCGGTCTCTCTCCTGTCCAGCACACACAGTGATGTGGACTTTCCCAGCAGTGCTGGTGAGAAGTCATGTGGCCAGTTCCACCCCATGGGCCACGAGGCAGGAACATGTCAATGGCAGGTGCTCTTCTCTCCTCCTGCTGTGGGGACCGAGAAGGGTGTGTGCTGTCAGTGCTGTGGCCATAGGATAGGGAGCCATCATCCCGCATCCCGAGCGATGACACAGAGTGGGGCTTCCTGGCGGCCTGTGTTGCACACTGTAGGCAAGAGTCCCACAAGCCTGTGCGGACACTGGGAACCGGCGCGGCTTGTTTCTGCAGGACAACCCGTTTATATGGACCAACGTGCCTGGCCAAGTCCCTTTAATGTGTTCAGTCTCAGTTTTGTCATCTGGTGATGACAATAGTACTTCCCAGCCAGCTGTGTGGGGTTAAGGGAGACAGAGAGGGAGACTGCTCTTCTGGGTCTAATGCTGTCTGAAGACTTTTTGTTTAGTGACGTAGTGTGCTCTAAAAGTAGAGTTTCCTTCCCCACCACGGTTTTGTGCGTGCGTGTGTGTGTGGCCTTAAGGTCTTAATTTCACTAGCGAGAAAAGAACGTAGAGATGCAAAGGGCTCCTCGTGGCTTTGGGTTGTAAATTTTCAAGCCTCCATCACAGCCGAATTTGGAGTTGCCTTGAGGAAGGCTGAAAGGTCCCGTGGTGGATCCTGCCTTTGCCTCTCCCCACCCTTATAACGCACAGTGTGGCAAGTGTGGACATTCCATGTGCTGCCCTGGGGGACACGGCCGTCAGGGTGGGGTGGAAGACAGATCTAGTGCTCCCTTCACTGAACCTGAGGGAAGACTGCATTTCCTAGCCTCCCGAGACCGGCTTTGGCTAAGAAGGTGCAAAGGCCATTTCTAGGGGAGCCCCTGGAGAGCTGCTCTTTCCTTGCAGCAGGGAACTGAAGACTTGTGTGGAGGCGGAGGTGGCCATGACTTGAGACCCACAATTCCATTCTCCTGAATGTCTGCTGGGCTATGATAAGCAGAGCACCCCCTGCTGGCCAAGGTGGGCAAAAAAACCAAGTACTGTTGCTTTGAGTCTTGGAAATTTGGGAGTTGTTGCCTATTGCAGAATTATTTGGTTTAACTTGATTGTACCTTTTGGGAATGAAGCAAAGTACAATAAACCTCTGGACTAAGAGTCAAGAGCTTTTGATTTAGGTGGCATTGAGGGAAACATACGCAGTCTCTCTGGGAACTCATCATTAATTGAAGGGACTTGAACAAGATTGTCTCTCAGTCTATCTTGTAATTTTAATATAGTTCTTGCTCTTCCTCAAACATCTATCCATTCATCCACCCAGCTGTCCACTCATCCATTGTCCAGTCATCCATCTGTTATATACCTATCTGCATATCTATTTATCTGTCTATGTATCTAGTCTTTATCTGGCTCCATTCATCCTTATTTTAGAGACTGGAGTAAATAAGTAAATGATAATATTTTCACAAAACTCAACTTTTATATTTAACTTACTATTGGATATAAATTTAAAAGAAGAAAGCACACTTGTTGACAGATTTTTCCTTAGATGACATTGCTGCAATGTAGAAGAACGAAATATTTTTACTCTGAACACCCTATTTGTTTCTACATTCTTCATTTTTGTTTTGTGGACAGAGAAAATTAAATAAGGGGCTCTTTTGTGATTGCGATTTTTATTGGTACATGCTTGCAGTACATTATGATTACACTCATCGTGGGGAGTGGGGACATGTACAAAATGCATCTTAATTCTTTTTAAATCCTCTTCCCCTCCCTGTCAACCCCCCTTCTCTTGGTCCCCTTCCCATTTGCAAAAGATCTGTTTCCTGGCTTCCTATTTCTACCTTTTATTTTGCTCTGTAATCTACTTGTATTTGGGTTTCCTCGCAGAAGAGAAACCATACGATATTTAGCTTGTGTCTGATTTATTTCACTTAGCATTATGGTCTCAAGGTGCATCCATTTTCCTGTAATAACGAAGGAGCTCTTGAGTTTGAGTCAAACAGCTGGAAAAGGCATCTAAGCCAATACCTTCTAACTGTTTTGAGTTTTGCTCCTCTCGTTACATCAGTTTACTGAATCAAAAGGAAACTGCCTCTTACTTGAAACCCAGTTCCTGACAGATGAACAGAAAGCGCGGAAACCTGCAGGCAGTGTCCCGACCAGGTGACGTGGCCACCTTGGGTGGCGTGCGCTGCCCAAGAGGGAGATGGGAGCAAGACAGCGGGGAGACTTCGGGGAGAAATTCCCGTCGTGGAAGCAAAGCGCAGCAGGAGCTCCGTGAGGCTCCATGAGGACGACGGCTCCTGCTCTGCGGAAGGGACAAAGGCCACAGGCTCTGATTCGGGCCAGGAGGGCCCCATGCAGAAGGGAGTTTGGGGTTTGCTATCAGGTACAGATTACGATTTGCTTAGAGCAGCAGCCGGGAGATGGAAGTTTACTGGGAAGCCTGCACTAGCAGCATTGATAAACTCCCAAGAAGTTTCTTTTCTTTGGCTAAGATTTGACTCTACTGCCTTTCAAAGAAAGCCTTAAACATACAAGTGTTTATTTTGCCATTAGGTTCACATACAGATATTCCTCAAAATGTCAGCAGAGAACTAGACCCTTTCGGCCTTTCTGATCCTATATCCTCAGCAGATTGCTTCCATATTCGACATAACCTCGTTTTTCGAGGTTGCCGATGCAGCTCCTGCCGTCACATCCACATTCTAGACAGCAGAAAAAGAGGGACCACGAAAAGGCAAAATGCACTCATTATTCAACTAAAGTAGCTTTTTCTTTTTTTTAAGAAATCATCCCAGAAGCCCTACCCTCATTGTCTCATTGGCCATATGTAATTCATGGCAATACTGAGCTGTAAAATGTGTTGGGGAATGTACTTTTTGGTTGGGCATGTTGCCACTCCCCAAATAAAGTTAGAGTTATGTCACACAATAAAAAGGGAAGAAAGGGCAATATGAGGTAAGCAACAGCTTTTGCCACATTATTTTTCCATCCATTATCTCTGAGGCAGTTATTGAGCTTGGTTATACATTCCGAATCTGAGTTATAGACGGAAGGAGGCACTGGTTGTCAACTCTGAAATTCACATAGTTTAAATGAAGGACAGCTTGTAAGCAGTTGTATGTCACAGGCCAACGTTTCTGGAAGGTGCTCGTACACCTAGAGGCACGGGCTGTTTGTAGGTGTCTGTGACACAATTTACAAGAACAATTCCAGTAACGTATTTTTGACACTGATTTCTCCCAAGACTTTAGCATGCAAACGTGATTTGTGACTTTTCAGAAGCTGTGTCTTCTTGCTATCTCCCCCTGAGGCTTTCTTGGAACTGCTGCTCCATGGAACACACTTTCCGAGACTCCTGGGGAGGAGGCCGTCTCATCCACTGCCCTGGGACAGGAAGGAGACAATAGATTGTAAGCTTCCCTGGACCGGGCTGTCTTCTGTTCCCTTAGGCTCTTGCCGGTGTGCTGTAGCAATCCCAGTATATTTGGTGCTCAGTTAATTGGGTGATGGTGATAATTTTTTGGTTTTTTTGTTGTTTTTTTGAGACAGAGTCTCCCTACACAGTGGCCTTAACTCACTATTGTAGCCCAGGCTGGCCTCAAACTCATGGTGATCTTCCTGCCTCGGTCTCCTGAGTGCTGGGATTATAGGCATGCAACACATGCCTGGTGATTGTGATAATTTAACAGGGTATCAAAACTAGAGAATTTTTTCTTTATGATCAGAGAGTTTGGATCCATGAGGCAGAGGAGGGTCTTCTGCCCCAGTTCCCTCCTTTCTCTAGTTGAGGGGCGTTTGGTTACACTCACAGTGTTCCTGGGTCGGGCTCTCTGGAGGCTCCCTCTGGGGTGAAGCATTCTCTGACAGCACTTGAAGAATATTAGAACTCGAGTTACTAAAAATCAGTGCCCTACTATCATCTCTCTGAGTTCAGGACACTCCAGCATAGACCACACTCTCAGTTTGTCACAGAAGTTTCACCTGCCCAGGAATTAGTACTCAGTGGGGAGCCCTGCTGTCTCTTTCATTGCTAGCTCAGGCTCCCCTGTTTGGGGAAGGTGATTAAGACAATCCCTGTCTTAATCTGTGAGCAGAATGGAGGTCGCTAGGGCTTGAGAGAAAGGCAAATGGGGAATTTGTCCTTAATGGGTACAGAGTTTCAGCTTGGGAAGATGAGAAAGTTCTGGGAGTGGATGGTGGTGGTGGTTGTGCAACAAAAAAGAATTCAAATGGTAAACTTTATGTTGTATGTATTTTACTGCAATAAAAATATAAATGAAATAAATAAATAATTTTACAAAACCTTTTGTAAAGTAGGAGAGAGCATCATGAACCCTAGTATGTTCTTAGCAAAAGAGCCTGCTGTCATTTGGATCTGGACCCTGACCCAAAGGTCCATGTGTGAACAGCCTCGTCCTCAGCCCATGGTGCTCTTGGGAGGCAGTGGGACTTTAAGAAGGGAGGCCTAAAGAAAGGAAGTGAGGTCACCGTGGTGTGCTCTTGCGGGGCCTTGAGGGGTTTCCTGACTGCTATGAAGTGAGCCAGCCTCCTCTGCCATGAGCTCTTGCCACAGTGTTCTGGGCTGCCACAGCCCCAAAATGATGGGGCCACATGCCCGTGGACTGAAACCTCTGAAACCATGAGCCAAAATAAACCTTTCCTCTTTTAAATTGTTTGTGTCAAATATGTTGTCATAGCAATGCAAAGCTGAATCACACACATTGTACACCTGTGTCTGCTCTCCTGAGACCACTGTGGGATAGAGCGCTCCCTCTCAACATCTCCCCTGGATCCCACATTACAAGACGGCCACAGACTCACAGATTTTGGGGGCCAATCAGGTCAGATTGGTTAGTGAATCAGCTGGGTGCTTCTTGGGGGAGGACCTATCCTGCCTGTTTATTTCAGATTACAGATGTTTTACACACTATGTCAGCCAAATTAAACACATTTCTGTGAAACTGGAGGAATCTAGAGAGTTTGAGATCATGTAGGCTGAACCTGGAGAAGCTGGGTAAAGTCTTTGGGTCATGTAGTAAAAAGAGGTCTTTGTGACACTGGCCTTGACTATTTCTGTCCCATTGTGACAAATATTCCTACCTCCTCCTCCACATGGGCAGATCTGTGGTGGGAGGTCCTCCCTCTGCGTGCATCTGTGACACATGGTGACAATGCCGTGCCTCTTGCTGAGCTATCTAGGCACTCTGCAAACCTTTGCACAGATGGTTTCAACATTGAAACAGAGACAGGAAAGCAAGGCTGCTTTCTCCATCGCCCCACTGGAGCTCTTTTCCTGGCCATCTTTCTGGTCCGTGGGACATCAGCCAGGAAGTGGAGATGCAGGGAATTGTAGGGACCCCTGGGTCTTACACAAGAGTAAACATTCTGGTATCTGCATGGCGCTTGATGGGAAACCACAGGTCTTCTGGCTCTCTCATTCTGAGACCTTGGTTCTGCCAAGGATTCGTACTCAGGGACCCTAAAATAACAAGGACAGAGATAAGCATGTCCCCTGAAGCTTCTGCTTCTGTTTACCCACAAGGATTGTTACGATGGTGATGTACTTACCTTTTCCTGTCTTTCTGCTGCCCTAGTGTCTCTGAGCTGGTCGCTCACTTGAAGGAGCATCTGAGAAATCTTGGTGGCTGTGAGGGGCCTGGAATTGCCGGAGAGGGCTTTAGGACTAGAACCCAGCCGAGCACAGCGGTTGCCACCTCATACTCCTCATAACACCAGCTCTGGGAATAGAGTCCTTCCTGCCACAGAGAGAAAAGACACTCGTGACCAGGAAGTCTGGGAAAGGCTACTTTAAGCCCACGTTCCTCTGGGAGACAGTTTGGATCGAACTGTGGACGGCTGTGGAGTAGACATGGCCATGGAGATGCTGAGGAGAGAGTTCCAACAGAGGGATACTCATCGGAGGAAACCAGTCTCAGATGTGTAGTAAGCCTCGCTGTGTCTTCCTCTGGTACCACACACACTGCCACGCCCTATCCTACGATTGCTTCTGCCCTCGAGCGGCAGAGCACACACACAGGAGGTCAGATCTACACACAGGGGAGCTCATTCACACTTGCACTCACCTTGCGTGGCTGCCTGTTGTCCATTCATTGACACTGTAAATTAACACAGTCACTAAGGTTTTGCTGCGCTTGTTTCTGCTGTTGTTTAGAACTTGACCCACGGGCTGGCAGCGCTGCTCAATGGTAGAGCTCTTGCCTGGCATGCACAAAGCTCTGGGTTCAATCTGTAGCACAGAAAAATAATTCTTGCTCTATTATTGAATGGATATAAATGATCAGTTCTCCAAAGCCACGACCATTGGGCATAATTTAAAAAACGAAAGTTATTTTGAACCTAATCCATTACCTGTTTGGATCTGTTAGATCTCAAAGTAGATTTTATCCGAGTGAAACTACAGAATGATCAAGTAAAACATAATTACCTGTGCTGCTCTGTGCTTTGCAGACAATGGGAAAATCCATTACCTCTGTAAACGGGTCCCAAAATACTTCACGTTGAAAGCTCCTGAGTCTCTTCAGGGCTCTAGATCTCCCAGGGCCTCGTTTAAATGCAACCTATTATCACCACATAACTTCTAATAATGTTTCCGAAGGCCCTCCCGGTCTGTACGAAGCGCTTCCTCCCACAGCTTCCCTTGGTTGGCTTCCCTCTGCTTGCTCCGTGCTGACCACCCAAGTGCCTGGAATCTTGCCTCTCGGCAGCCCAGAGGATTGAACTTAGCACAATTTTGAGGTCTCTGTTATTTTTATAAATGGTAAGTTGGTACAGAGAGGAGACCGCATTATTGCATTCCTTCCTTTCTTAAGGTGAAACTTCATCTCTTCCAGGACCCTGGAAGCCACGTCTAAGAGGGTTATTTATTTAGCAGCGTCTGTTACACACCTTGGTTTGTCTATTTTTAAGTGGTGGCTAAGTAGCTTTGCATGGGCCCCTTTCCCCAGTCCTGAAGTCTGTGGCTCACTTTGGGCCAGAGCAGTTGCCTGGGGCTTTGAACTGAATTCACTGTTTCTGCTTAGGCACAATTCGAGGTGTCTTTGGGGAGAGAGTTCCCCAAATTTAATAAAATCAGATGCAGGAAATAAGCCTATGAATCCTTCCTGTGGCTTGTTCATGCTGGGTTTGTTGTGGGTGGAGAGAGAGAGTAGCTTCATACCCTCCACATACAGCTTTGTTACACACCTAGGATTCACTATCCTGCTCCGCATATCGATTTGTCCGCTCACCCCTTTACAAATTTACTGTTTCTGGTCTAAAATGTCTAAAAGCACCATGCACTGGTCATTTCTTCAGATTTCACTCTTTGTGAAAATCCCACGTTAAATTCATAAAACCCTTATGCCTTTCTCCGGTTAATCAGCTCTATTACCTGTGTTCTTAGATTCAACCAACGCTGCCACATAAGAATGAAGTGGGAGAGAAAGGAGCCCCCTTTCTTTTACAATTATAAAGTTGAGATTTATTGTATATACCACTATTTTTATTTTTAGCTTTGTTTTCATTCACTGTCAAATCAAGCCCCCCATCTCCCACCCACCACAGTCATTATGTTATTTTAATGTAAGTTGATTCTTTGTGAGAGAAAACCACAGTGCCAGGAAGCAAAACTTTAATTTTCAAGTACATTTCATGGCTCAAGAATTCTCAAAATAGTCCAGAGGACTAATTCTAGTGTTCTTATGAAGGCAACAATGGAAGGAGGTAGGTCCTTGGAGAATGCCATTGGAAGGGATGTGGAGCCCTGGCCCTTCCTCTTCCTCTTTGCCACATGAAGTAAGCAGCCTCTTCAGCCATGTGTTCCTGCCATGATGTCCTGTGTCACCATGTACCCAAGTAACATGGGCAAGTGACATTGAATTGAAGTCTCAGAAACCATAAGCCAAAATAACCCTCTTCTCCTGTAAGTTGTTTATCTCAGATATTTTGTCATAGTAGCGGAAAACTAACACAACTGCCCCAGAGAACAGTCAATACAATACATAGAGAGAAATGTATAAAATTTTTTTAAAAGGCGAACTCACCACCTTTTGCAGCTACCATGATAATTTTTCTTTCTAGAAGATTTTCTTGAGTTTTCTGGGGAATTACAAACAGTAAAATACTTTTGTACAGTATTTGGATTAAAAATTTTTACACTCCCATCATAGCTTTCAGACCGACAAGTGAAAAGGCGTTAGTCTAAGACATAATAAGGTAAATATTCTATGTACAGTAGCAATAACCACAAAACGGCCACGTAGGAATAAAATTAATCAGAAATGTGCAAAAAATCTATATAAAAACACATAAAAATGATACTCCAAATAGGATTTAGCCCAAACCTATCAATTCTGCATAGCAGAAACCAAAACAAACCAACCAAACATAAAACCCACATACTTTGTTATTGTATAAGAGCATGCTAGGCTCCGATGGAAGACAGCATGTTGACTCATTTATCTTATCTTGGGGAAGATAAATGAGTCAACATAGTGGAATAGTTCTAGAAAAAAAGAAACATGTAAAGAGGGAAGAGCGGACTCTCTGTGCCAAATAGTAAATGCACATAAAGCTACAGTAATGAAAACCACGTTTCTGACTGATGATTAGGGAGAGAGCTCAAAGTAACTGTTGGAACCATCTGATTACCTATGACGGTTTAGCGTTTGTGCTAAATGTAGCATTTCAAATTAGGAAAATGTGGTACCTGGAAAAAATGAAGTTAGGGTCCAAATCACACATTCCATAAAAGTAAATTTTAGATCAGTTATAGATTTAAACATGAAAAGCAAGACCATAAAAATTATTTTTAACATTAAAATTAAATGAGAAATATAAAAATAATATTGGAGTGAAGAAAGTTTTTCTAAGTATGACAAAAATGTAGAAAAACTGAAAGGAAAATAACTATGTAAAAGAAAAACCTTCTGCATAGCAGAAAGCAAAACAAAACAGCAAAGTCCCTCCAACAATTAGGAGCCAAAGGCAAATGGCAAGTGTCAAATAATGCTTGAACTTACACTGTATGGAGGCCTAATGCCCTTGATATATAAAGAGTATTCAGAAATCAGCAAAAAGAGAACCCAGTAGGGGCCATATGGTGGCAGACAGGTAGACAAGCAGACAGGTGACATGGTGACTCTTGCCCTGCAGGAGAAGAACCCAGCTCTGCCCAGTCACTTCAGGGAGCTCCAGAGTGTGATCATCCCAGAGACAATGTCTGATGGTTCACGGGGCAATATAACCTTTCAGGTCAGTGGGAAAGCTTTTTCTAGGAGAGCAGTTTGCTGTCAGAATAAGGAGCGCAGCATGCCTGAATCAAGACTCTCATGAGGAGGACCCCTAGCACCTGGGAAACGTGGTGGAGGTCCCACCTTTAATTTCTCACCAAGCTTCTCTTTCTCATCACTCCACTGTCCCTTCACAGCAGTGGCCCCTGACAGTCTCACGAAAAGTCTACAGGAAGAATAAGTATGCTGAGTTCCAGCACACACCTGTAGTTCCATCACTTGGGAGGCTGAGGCAGAGGGCTGCCATGAGTTCAAGTCCAGCATGAATTACATAGGAAAAAAATCACTATCTTACATATGACTTACCAAAACTGGATCAAGAAGATATAAAAACTCTAAATAACCCAATATCAGCCACTGCAATTGAAGAAGTAATTAAAAACCTACCAACAAAGAAAAGCCCAGGTCCTGATGGATTCACTGGTGAATTCTACAAGAAATTTAAAGATGATTTAATGCCACTAATTCTCCAACTCTAACAAAATTGAAACAGAAGCAATACTCCCAAATTCATTCTGGAAGCAAACATTACCCTGATACCAAAGCCAGAGGAGGATCCAGTGAAAAAAGAGAACTACAAGCCAATCTCATTAATGAACATAGATGCAAAAATCCTCAATAAGACACCGGCAAGCAGAATACAACACATTATCAAGAAGATTATACAGTATGACCAAGTAGGATTCATTCCAGGGATGCAGGGATGGTTCAACATATGCAAATCAATAAATACGATGTACCATATTAACAGAGCCAAGGACAAAAACCATATGATGATCTCAATAGATGCAGAAAAGGCATTTGACAAGGTCCAACACCCATTCATAATAAAAGCCCTGCAGAAAATTGGAATAGATGGGCTTTATTTCAATCTGATAAAAGCCATCTATGACAAACCATCAGCCAACATCATACTAAATGGTCAAAAACTAAAAGCTTTTACTCTAAAATCCAGAACAAGACAAGGATGTTCGCTCTTACCACTCTTATTCAATATAGTTCTGGAAACATTAGCCAGAGCAATTAGACAAGAGAAAGAAATAAAAAGAATAAGGATAGGAAAAGAAGAAGTTAAATTATCATTATTTGCAGATGACATGATACTCTATATAGAGGACCCTAAAAACTCCACCAAAAGACTTCTAGATTTAATAACCATATTCAGCCATGTCGCTGGATACAAAGCCAACACTCAGAAATCAATAGCATTCCTGTACACAAACAACAGACTCACTGAGAGAAATTAGGGAAACAACACCTTTCACAATAGCATCAACAAAAATGAAGTACGTAGGAATCAATCTAATGAAGGAAGTAAAAGATCTACACAACGAAAACTACAGTACTTTGAAAAAGGAGATTGAAGAAGATATCAGAAAATGGAAAGATATCCTTTGCTCCTGGGTAGGAAGAATCAATATAGTGAAAATGGCCATACTCCCAAAACTGCTATACAGATTTAATGCAATCCCAATTAAATTACCAATAGCATACCTCACAGAATTAGAGAAGACAACCCTAAAATTTATTTGGAACCAAAAGAAACCTAGAATAGCAAAAGCAATTCTGGGCAACAAAAGCAAAGCAGGGACCATCACAATCCCTGACCTAAAACTATACTACAAAGCTACTGTAATAAAAACAGCATGGTACTGGCACAAAGACAGACCCCAGGACCAATGGAACAGATTAGAAGGTGAAGAAACAGGTCCAAACACTCTCAGTCACCTTATCTTTGACAAAGGGGCCAATACCCTCACTGGAAGAAAGACAGCCTCTTTAATAAATGGTTCTGGAAAAACTGGCTCTCCACATGCTGAAGGTTAAAACTAGACCCGTGTCTTTCCCCATGCACTAAGATAAAATCAAAGTGGATCAAAGATCTAAATATTAAAACAGAAACACTAAATCTATTGGAAAATAGAATAGGTAGAACTCTTGAAGACATAGGTGTAGGCAAAGACTTTATGAACAAATCCCCAGTTGCCCAGGAAATATCACAACGAATCAACAACTGGGACCTGATCTTATTAAAAAGCTTTTGCACAGCAAAAGAAACTACCAACAGAGTGAAGAGACAACCCACAGAGTGGGAAAAAATTTTTGCCAGCTATTCCTCTGACAAAGGACTAACATCTCGAATATATAAAGAACTCAAAAAATTCAGACCCCTCCCAAATTTAAAGACCCAGTCCAAAAGTGGACAACTGAAATGAATAGACACTTCTCAGATGAAGAAGTAGAAACAGCAGATAGACATATGAAAAAATGTACAACATCACTGGTCACTTGAGAGATGCAAATTAAAACAACCCTGAGATTCCACCTCACTCCACAAAGAATGGCTACTATCAACAAATCAGCCAATAACAAATGCTGGAGGGGCTGTGGAGAAAAAGGAACCCATCTCCACTGTTGGTGGGAATGCAGACTGGTGCAACCGCTATGGAAATCAGTGTGGAGATTCCTCAGGGAACTAGGACTAGAGATTCCATTTGACCCAGCTATTCCACTTCTTGGTATCTTCCCAAAAGAATTAAAAGCATCATACTGCAGCGATATATGCACACTCATGTTTATAGCAGCACAGTTTGTAATAGCTAAATCTTGGAAACAACCCAAATGCCCATCAACAGCAGAATGGATAAAGAAAATGTGGTTTTTTAATATAATGGAGTACTACTCTGCCATAAAGAATGATAAGCTTGAGATTTTCCTAGGTAAATGGATGCATCTTGAGACCATACTCTTAAGTGAAATAAATCGGACACACATGTTTAAATACTGCATTGTTTCTCTGGTGTGAGAAACTGAAGGTGTAAATAAAGACTAAAATGTATTATATTGGGAAAGGGAAGAAAATGTCCAAATGGGAAAGGGAACAAGGGAGGGGCAAAGGAACGGAGGGGCAAAGGAACAGAGGGACAAGAGAAATAAGAAATGGAAGGAAAAAATGGAAACAAAGCTTTTGTAAATAGGGAGAGAGGAGGGGGTGAGGGGAGGGGAATGGGAAGAAAAGAAGCAACAAGATATGTCGTGTACAGATACAAATCCCCTATGATGAATGTTATCACCATGTACATCTAAAATGTACCATCAAAATGAAATAAAATTAAGAAAAGTAACAAACAAAGAAAAAAAATCACTATCTTCACTTGCACAAGAAGGACATATCCCTGCAGAGTGCCAAGTGGCTGCAGGAGCCCTGGACCATGGCTATGGGGTGCATGCATCATAATTATGTGTCTTAGTTACTTTCCTGTAGCTCGCACAAAATACCCAACACCCACAACTTAAAGGAGAGGTTTATTCTGGCTCATGGTTTTAGAGGATTGGGTCCATGGTCAGCTGGTTCCAAGGAAGAAACAACACGGCAGAAAGGCCTGGCAGGAAAATGGCAGTCACCCTGTGGCTGCCAGGACAGAGAGCCAGAGGGAGGAGCCCCAAACAAGAAAGCATCCTTTCAGGCCACACCAGTGACCACCTTCCAAAAGGGCCTCCCTACGACACATGCAGCTACAAGCTCATCGATGGATGAATCCACTGATGCTTATAGCACCCCATGATCTAATCACCCCCAAAACACATGAGCCTCTTGGGGGCCATTTTAGGTCTAAACCATGCTGGAGTCCCGGCTCCACCGGATTCTCAGAGCAGAACCCCTGGAGGCTGAGGCCTGTGTTACCACACCCAAGTCCATTTCTTTGTCACCCGAAGAGGACCCAGTGAATCGAGGACAAGTTGTTGGTGCAAGAAGAAGTGCTGACTTGGAAGCCAGAAAGCCTGCAGAGAGGGTGGGTGAGCACCCTGAAAGGTCTTCTGAACCAGCTTGTCGGCCCCTATTGTCTTTAGGAGAAGATGACGGAGGACACCTGGTGGCTGGTACTCGCTTGATTTGCGGCACTGTGGGAGGCAGAAGGCCTGGACTGGGACAGTTTAGAGTAAATCATCTGGGTATCGCTAGGTTACAGGGCTTGCGTCCCCAGGGAGGATGGGTTTTATTCTAGCAAAGGACAACCACGAGTGAGGCTATGCCCCAAGGCTCCCTTGCATAGGGAGGAAGACTTTGCAAGCCTAAAAAGAAGCACGAGGGGGTTGGTGTTGTCCTAGGGGCCGAAGGTGCAGCACCGGCCTAGCATGTGAGGTTCCATCCCCAATATTGAGGGATGGAGGGAGAAGTAGTATCTGTGAACACAAACATCTACAGAGAGCCAGCTTGTGCTGGGAAGGTAAATAGACCAGGGCCCAGCCCTGGGATGCAGCCAGGGTCAGCCTGGAGCAGCCCATCCTCACAGGAAGGGGAGGGACTGGATGCAGCCGGCCCTCTCCCTGGAGATGATTTCTTTGGCCCCAGCCACATCTCCTACTTCGTCTCTAACCCTGTCATAGCTGGGGAGATCTAGGCGCGTGACTGAGACAGAAAAGGCAATTTCTGGGCTGTTTCTGTGTTCCCTGCAGCCCTTAGACCTCATCAGCAGGTTCTGCTTTGAAGCCAGAGTCCAGAGAGCCAGGGTGAAGGTGCAGCCACAGGCCATTTTAAAAATGCATGGAGTTGAGGAGAAACAACACCAAACCAAGCCTTCACAACTCATCAAAGAAATTAAAACTCAAATAACTTTTTAAGGTTATCAATTTTTATTTACTAACTCAGCAAACACTCATTTAAACCCGGAAAGTTTGCAGTTTAAAAATTCTGCTCACTTTTGGTGGCCTCGTAAGTTGTTACAAGCTTTTGGAAAGCAAGTTGGAATATACCAAGTCTTAAAAATGACTCGACTAGTTCATCCAATTGTCTCTCTCCCAGAAGTTCATCTTAAGGTCACAATGCAGCGAATGAGGCAACCTGTCTGCCACGTTGCTCTCTAATGTTCAGCAAAAAGCAAGTGGTGAAATAAAATAAATTTCGACACATCTTCTGGATGGAATAATGACCGAGCCCAGAAAGTACAGTTGTGCAGGCTGGATTGGAAATGAACATGGCTTTACATAACATTGAGCACTAATAATTTAATTACAATTGCTTTAGTATCATATGAAATAATATGTGAAATTCTGGGTGTTCAGTTAAAACTGGGTAAGCTGCACTCAGGCAGTCAGGATCAGAAAATTTAAGTCAATGAAAACCATGGAGCTATCAAAGTGGTCCTGTGGGTTAGAGCTTTTTTTTTTTTTTTCAAAAATCTCTTTAAAGATGTGGAATTTTTTTTGAATTGTTTTATAATGAAAATAGAACATTAAAAACATACAAGTCAGCCCTGCATATTCATGGGTTCTGCATCTATGGATTAAAACATCTGTGCATTGAAATTAAACAAGCAAAAAAACACTATTGCACTTGAACTGAATATGTAGATTTTCTCCTTATCATTGTTCCCTAAACAGCATAGTTTTAATAACCATTTCTATAGCATGTCTATCATATCGGCATTACAGGTCATGTAGAGGTGATCTGCAGCATAGGGGGATGTGTGAGGCCAACTCCCAGGAAGGAATTGACTTCTGCAGATGTTGGTGCCCTAGGGGTCTTGGAACCAGGCCGATGCAGACACTGAGGTGACAGCTGTGTGTGCTGGGAAACCCAGCCTAAAGAGACCAATGGGACGAGCGGAGGGACTGGCCCATCTCTCCAGCTAAACTCACAGAGGTGAAGACAGAGAGCCACTCGGGCTCTTTCAGCAGGCGTCTCGTGGTGGGGGGCAGTCTTCTTTTTTGGCAGACAGAATGTACGCTGTGGCTGGATCCTTAGTTCAACCCCCAAATCGGAATGATCACAGGCAGAAGAAGCCAAGAGAGGAAGCAGCATCCTCAAACCTGGGGAAACCAAAAATCCTGGGAACTCTAGATGATTGGCAGTTTAAACAATATCTCCTTACCCCAGACCAGCCAGGCCTTGGGATCATAAATATGGGGCTGTTGACAAACGGTTTCCCACCTTGGGACCTGGGTCTGCAGTTCAAGCGTCACGTGGGCCTGCTCCAGCAGCAGGGTTTGGCTGCGCAAGGCTTCTAGAAGGAGCCTTCCGGGAAAGGAAAGTCTCAGGTTTCACTGGGAGGAGGTGCAGGGAGGAGAGTAAGAATGGGCCCTTTCAATGAAGACAGATGCAGCCTGGCTCCCGGTCAGCTGGCTTTTCCAAAACCCAAGTGGTCCATAACCTCTAAAAATCTGCACACATTCAAAGTTGTAGTTTAAATACTACACGAGGACAGACAATAAATGTGATGACTTTTCCATCCTTGCATGTGGCTATCTCCTGGAGCTCTGTGCACAAGTGCACAGGTACATGCACAACCATCTTGAGGTGTGCTGGGCTGTCGGCATGGCATACACAAACATGCTCACACCTCTGCCACCCAGGGCCACCCGTTTCTGTGCTCTGCTCGGAGCGCTCTGAGATTGTCATCAGTCTGTGGTATAGCAGGGCTGAGGCTGCTTAGGTTGGTTCTGAGCAGGGTGACGGGCTCACAGCTCCCTTGAAAATAGCCCCTTTTTCATCTGGTTGGTAAATGAAGACAGCCATTGTTTGTTTAGGGACCATGCCTTGGTGGCCTGGCCTTGCCATGGTCCTTTGCGTTTGGTGAGAGTATTATTCTGCTCCCTGGCTTCCCGTTTCTTGTCTTTCCTCCCTTTCTCCTTTCTCTCCCTTCCTTGTTTCCCTCCCTCCCTCCCTTCCTCCTGTGGGGCTGTGAACGCACCCAGGGCTCACACGCGCTAGGTGAGTGCCGTAACCCTGAGCTCCCGCCTTCTTGGGGTTCCTTTCACCTCGGAGACGATGCCAAGGAAGGTTGGCTGCCCTCCTCACACTTCTCTTCTGTCCTGTGAGCTTGTCTGCGTGTTCAACCCACAGGACTGTGCCCAGGGAGGCCTGTAAGGGCCATGGGGTGCCCGTGTCCCCTGCCAGGGAGCCTGCAGAAGAGCCAGCTGGCCGTGGTCAGAGAGAGGGCTCCATAAATCCATCGCTCTCGCGTCAGCACCCCAAGAACTGCAGCTACCTCGTAAAACCCTGCCTAATTAGTGTCCGTGCAGCTCCAGGGCAGGCAGAGCTCTGCTGGCAGCGAGTGACGGGGCTGTCTGTCCCCTGGGCTGTGTGGAGCCGAGAGGGTAGGCTGGGGCCGAGGCCTTTCTCTGAAGGGACCGCAGGTGGGACGAGCTGGGTGGTGACCTGGCGGGGGGGCAGGGTAGGCGCTCTGGAACTGGCAGGAAATATTATCCTGGAGGGACAACAAGGAACAGAGGACCCTGTGCCTTCCTGCTGCTTGGAGGCTGGGGGCGCTCCACCTCTGCTGGTGTCCCTCTGAAGCCACATCTCTGGGCCGGCCCACACCCCCGAGACCCCTTTCCTCTCTGTGCTGGCCTTTGTGTGTTAAATGGGATTTGGCACGCCAGGCCGTTTCTCAGAAAGGTGGCACCAAAGGCTCACCCTGGAGACTTACACTGCCCAACTCTCTCACTTTACCAGAGAGGCGCAGGACTCCCTGAAGCAACACAGGGACCAGAGTGTGGGCCTGGGAGCCAGGTGTCCCCAATTCTGCCTTGTTCTTTCTGCTGCTGCTCGCATGGGCCCTGGGGAGGCATGGTCCTGAGACTAGGAGTTGAGTGAAGCCCCCAGAGAGTGACAAGGAGAGGACCGTGGGGAAGGACGTGCCGTCCTCTCACTGCCATGTGCTGGCCGCCTCCGTGACTCCAGCCCGATGGCAGGCAGGGGACCTAGGAAAGGGCCTCTGTGGTCGCCTATGTCTTCTCCTGGGAAGGACAGAGAAAGAGTCAGTGGATGGGGAGCTGCACACTGTGGCACTTAATGGGCACTGACTGACACTCTACACCCACTAAACATCTCCCCATCCCCTCTGTCCGGTCCCAGGAGCTGCCGTTCTACTTTCCGCTCCTATGAGTTGATCATGTTCAGGCAGATTCCTAAGCTGAAGTTCCTAAGGCCCAAGGTGACAGAATGGAGAGGCAGGCTTTGGGCCAGTCAGGAGGCTATGGGTGCAAAGTCCTCAGCAGTGAGATTAGCGCCCTTATAGAAGACCCCAGACAGGTCCTTCGTCCCTTCTGTCATGTGAAGGCCCAGTGACAAGGTGGTCATCCTGGGCCAGGGGGAGGACCCTCCTCAGCAGTGACTCTGCCGGTGCCTTGATCTTGATCTTCTCAGCCTCCAGAACGGTGAGAAACAAATTTTTCTTGTGTCTAAGCTGCCTGTCTCTGATGTTCTTGTAACAGTGGCCATGAGTGGACTGGTAACTATATAGCTCGTGTAAATGGGATCCTACTGTCCTAGCTGCTTTCCCGTCACTGGCACCCACAGCCTAAGGGAGGCAGGGTTTTTTTTGGTTCAGTTTCAGTCTGTGATCGCCTGGCTCCAAGGCAGAAACAGCATGGGGGAAGGGTGTGGCCGGAGAAAGCTGTCCGACCCAGGGAAGCCAGGAAGTGGGAAGAGGAGAGGAGCCCTAGCCAAGAACTCACCCTTCCAGGCACACCCTCAGAGGCTGCGCCTCCTGCTGTTCTTTGGGCAATGAACTCTGCAGACGCGTCCACTGCCGAGCGCAGCGTCCTGCGATCCAGTCACCTTCCACCCGCAGTGAGACTTGGGGCGCCTTTCGGATCTAAAGCACACCACTCTAGGCTGGGTCTGTTGGTGACTGGCTCGCTTCACCAAACCCAACGTCCCCAAGTCGAGCCACACTGTAGCACAGCCGCTTTGGATTTTAAGCTCCTTCTGTTTGGAAAGCACCTTCCTTCCTAGCCCTCAGTGTAGACCGTGCGTGATGCACTGACTGGCCGGCAAGGGTGGCTTGGCACTGCTGTCCCCCGTGTGGCTGGAACCGGGCAGGTCGCCACACAGTGCCAGGTTTGTCTAGCTCTCCGCCCTTCATTCGTCCTTGTTTTGGGGAAAATCTCAGTGGTTTTCTTATTTTTCCTGGATTCACACAGGAAGAGGCTGGCCTGGGTGTGTGAAGGGAGGGATTTCCACACTTGCCTGAAATATTCATGGTGTTGGTGAGGCTTTAAACACATTTTCTGGGTTTGTCCTAAACTGACATTAAGTATTTTAGGGCCAACTTCACACAGACCTCAGAAGAGTTTTTGTCTACAAGACATTCGCCGTCCCCTGGGACCATGGTGACATGATCTCGCGGTGGCACAGAGGGAGAGACAGCAGGGTGTCCCTTCCCACAATTCCACCAGATGTCCTGGAGATGTGGGAAGTAACAGCAGAGGCATGAACAGGGAAGCAGCCAGGGAGAATGGAGACTGGGGCCTTGCTTCCTCCAGGGTACATTGTCTGAAAAGGCAGGAGCGGCTGTAACACTGGGAAGATGGCCCTGTCCCCAGAGGTATACCACAGTGGACCACGGCAGGAAGCATGGTGGGCCGTCCACCACTGAGAGCTTTAGAAAGAAATTAGACATCATGTATTTGTGTCATAGGTATACCTACCTAAACCTCACCTTCCTCCCTTCCTCCCTTCCTCCCTTCCTTCCTTCCTTCCTTCCTTCTTTCCTCCCTCTTTCTTTTGGGGGTACTGGTGATTGAACCCAGGGCCTTTATACTGAGCCTGCTCCCTGTATGTTGTATTTTGAGACAGGATCTTACTAAGTCACTAAGTTGCTCAGGCTGGACTTGAACTTGCCCAGGCTGGACTTGAACTTGCCATCATCCTGCCTCAGCCTCCCAGAGTGCTGGGATTACGAGTGTGTGCCACCACACCCAGCTCATTTTAACCATGGTGAAGTGTGCAGTTCAGCAGCATTGAGGGTGCCCTCAATGTGCAACCATCTCCACCGTCCCTCTCTGGGACTTGCTCATCTTTCTCACCTGGGACTCTGCTCCATCTCCATCTGCCTGTCTGTAAGCCTGACCTGGGACCTCGTGCAAGCGGAATCCTGCAGGGCTCGTCCTCCTGTGCCCAGCTTACTTTTCTTAGCACAGTGACTTCGAGGCTCACCCCCATGGTGGTGTGACAGGATTTTAAGGCTGAATATCAATCCATAGTGTGTGCACCCCTGAGGAAGGGTCGATGCCCCAGCTTCCAGCCCCATACTGGGCTCTGCAGTAGGCTTTCTCCTGCAGTCTGCACTTGGTGAGACCCCGGCTGAGCCCCGGGCAAGGCAGCCACAGTGGGTGATGCTAAAAACCACCAGGCCGGCTCCACGGTCCCCTGGAGCTTCCGGGAGGGGAGCAGGCATTCGGAGCCCAGAGGAACCCACAGGCTGGGTGGGCTTCAGGCAGAAGGACACGAGGCTTCTGAGAGGGTGAGAAGAGTCTCAGAGGGACAGGAGGACACAGCAGCTGGCAGTAAGCAACAAACTGTCCCAGAAGACAGCGAGCATCCCTTTCTCAGCCCTCTCTGAAGTGGGCAGGAGGAAGGGGTTCTGCTCTCTCACTGTCGGCCTTGCTTTTGATGGAATAGTGGAGGAAATCTCGAGCTCTGAGGTTGGAAAGATCTGGATTTCAGTCTCAGTTAGACAGCTTCGTACCGTGCGACCTTACGAACATGTCTCGATCAACTCAAGACTTCATTTTCTCATCTGTAGGTGAACATGGTAACACCCTACTTCCTGATTTCTGAGGGTATTCATGTATTTGTGACACTTAGCACAATGTCTGGTGTGTAGTGGATTCTCACTAAATACTAGAAATAGTAGAGGCAGCAATAGTGGTCACAGGGGCAGGAAAGTGATTGAGATTTATTCTCTGATGAGGACTGCTGAGACTGGGTGGAGCTTGGGATAAGGCATTAAAACATTGTGACCAAGACTGGCAAGACACCTGCACCGAGGAACCACGAGGAGGGGGATATGAGTAAGCCAAATGGTAAAAGTAAACAAAGATGGTAAGGTGGTGATAAATAGGATGGCGCTTTGAGAATAGCCCAGGGCAGTCAGCTGAGGAGGTTGGCGTGACAGGCCAGGAAGACTTCCGCGAGGTAGGAGGGGAAGGGCTGGGTGCAGGGTGCTGGAAAAGTCCGGGTGTTGGGGGGTATGTGGTTCCATGTGAGGAAGAGAAAGGAGGCACTGGGGCTCCTTAGTGGGCAGGGGGAGAGTGGTGGGAGGTGGGAGAGAGTTACCACGCAGAGAAGGCATGTGGATGGCGTGTGTTTAAATGCAGTGGAAATGTAGACCAGAGCAGGAGCGGGAGACAGCATGACTTGATGTACGTTGAAGGGCAGCCTAAAGCCAGCAACAGAGAAAGAGGCGAGAGAGCTGAGCAGATGTTTCTTCCCAGAGGGTTTTCGGACAGCTAGCACGCACGTGGAAACATGCTTGGTGCCACTGTTAGGAAATCGCAAACAGAGCTCCAGTGAGCACTGTGCCACGCCCTCCACTTCCGAGTATATATTTAATATAGTTGGAAGCAGGACTCAGAGAAGTATTTGTACATCCAGGTCCACAGTAGCATCATTCATTGTAGCCACAAATCTCTATGGACAGATAGAGGAACAAACTGTGGTCTTTTTTTTTTTTTTTTTTTTTTTTGATACTGGGGATAGAACTCAGGGACTTGTGCTTGGTAGGCCTGAGCTAAATCCCCAGTCCCCAAACTGCGGTCTTTTTATCCAGTGGAATATTATTCAGCCTTAAAAGAAAGTGGATTCGGACACGTTACGTTGTGAATGAATCTTGAGGTTATTATGTTTAATGAAGTAAGCCAGTCACAAAAGACAAACATTTTATCACTCCCATTATATGAAGTACATAGAGTTGTCAAATTCCTAGAGACAGGAAGTAGGAGGAGTCATCAGGGGTTGGGGGAGAGGGTAGGGAATTGCTACTTCATGGGGACAGAGTTTCAGCTGGGGAAGATGAAATAGTCCTGGAGATGGACGGTGGAGATGACGGCCCATCAGTGTGAATGGATTTATTGTCACTGAACTATGCATTTAGAAACTGTTCAGATGGGGTAGGGGTGTAGCTCAGAGGTAGCCCATGTGCTTAGTATGCATGAAGCTCTGGGTTAAACTCCCAGAACCAAAATAAGACTAAAATGATATATGTTATGGTATGTACATCTTAGCATACACACATGTAACACACACCATACACACATAGCACGTATATACACCCAGCATGCACACACACACACACACAGACACAGGAGCCCAGCGCACAGGCTGTTAGAGGGATGGGGTGTATGCTGATGGTAGCTCAGGACAGAGCAGTGACAGTGGACAGGGACAGAAGCTTGCAGACTTGAGACACACACCAGGATCCCCCAGGGAAAGAATGTGAGGCCAAGGAGGCAGGACCTATGGATGAAGCCTCAGTATTTGATCTCAGAAACCATGAGGCACCATTAGTTGAAATAAGGGATGTACAACAAACTACACATATGTAAAGTGTATGTTAGGCATGCTTTGACACAGGGACATATTAATTTTGAGCTGTTTCCTAAGCATCTCCGTGGCTATGATGGGAAGGCAGTTGGATACTTGAGTGTGGAGTCTAGGGGAGACCCTGGAGCTTGCATAGTAACTGTGGAAATTACCAACATTTACAGACTCAAGACCAGATGAAATCTTGCTGAGGCATGAAGAGTGCCCATTTCCTGAAGAGCAGCATGTGCTGGGCACATTGACTATGACTCAGAACATACTGAGGGGAAAGCAGTGTTACCATGGTGATGGAAAATGCTAATCATATGCCAAAGTCTGCTCCTCCCTTCGTTCATGGAAGTCCAGTTTATCAGCACTACCCCCCTCCTGTCATAAGCCCTCCTCTGTGATGAGCTTCCACTGGTGAACTGTGCTGCCATGGCCCAAAGCAACAGGGCCAAGCAACCATGGACTGAAACCTCTAAAACCATAAGCCAAAGTGAACCTTTCCTCCTGTAAGTTTATTATTTCAAGCATTTTGTCACAGTTACAGAAAGCTGACAGACACGTGGTCTCAGAGAAATATTACAGGAAAGCCAGAGTTCTTTCGAATGACTGTGCAGGCAACATGTTTCCTGGTGCCCATCTGATGTGTGTGCCCCTGAAGGGCAGCTACACCAAACTTGTCCATCTCCCATATGAGCCATGCTCAGTGTGTCTGAATTTCTGAGAAATGTGACTTCCCAAGTGCATCTTTAGGATGTCTCATATGGGATGTGGATGAGAATCATCTTCAGTTTTAGTTTCCGTGACAAACACAGAGTCTGAGAACTGTTGTGAACTTAAAAAGGCCTCCTTAGCTGGGCTGGGAGAGAGCAAAGTGTCGACCTTTGAGCCATAAACTTGGGGTGATGCCTGGGTGGGGAGAGAGCCGTTCTACAGAACAGTTACAGCTCTTCTAGTGAGTGTCAGTTGACGTGACATCAGGACTCAGGGGTGCCACCAGCTGCTGATCACTCACTGCCTGCTTTGGAATGGAGGCCATTTGAGGGCACCAGACTGGTGGCGGCCACTGTAGCTTTCACCTGAAGGATGAGGATCTCAGATCTCTAGGACTGATTTGCAGCTCTGCGTCACTGCATAGCTCATTGTCCCAGCTGGGCTGCCTTCCAGACAAAGGGGATGAAGCCAACGATGACCCTGGACGACAGGACAGAATGTTCTGCACTGGGCACGTGAGGATGGAGGTCAGCTGCGTTAGCAGCTGCAAGTTCCTTCCAGGGCCTGCGAGGGTCCCGCCCTCGACACACCGGCTTCCTGTGCGAGCATCTCTAAGCTTCTGACTGAATCTTTTCCTTACACATCTGCCTGTGCTTCTTATGTGCTCGCTTGGGATCATTTGCGATGTTTCAGATTAAGAGGAGGAATGCACAAAGCCTCCATGTTTCATACATGTTCCAAGCGAAAATGCTTTAAGGAAGGAGAACTGTCTGGGACAATGGTGCGGAAGATGACACATAAAACATCCAAAGGCACTCTGAGAGGCTGAGTCAGGAGGATCGCAAGAGCAGTTTAAGCAACTTAGAGACTCAGCAGGAACCTGTCTCAGAATAAAAAATTAAAAGGGTAGATTCCAAATTGAAATGAACTTTCTTCCCAGCGCATAGGCTAAAATATGCCTTTCTTTCAATCTTCAGCAGAGTACTTTTGTCTTAAAGTCCACAATTCAAAATGTTCCCACAGCTAGACATGGTGACCTGGGGTGAGCCAGCCCTTATCAGTTGCCTGTATCATCCATTGCTGTTTTCTTCTCTGACAGACAGGTGGGGTTGCCGTGGCACGCAGAGACAGGTGATCGTCTGGTCCTCTTGTTCTAGAAACCTCTGCCTGACCCGGCTTGTGGCCAGTTTCCCCTCCACTGGTACCCCATTGTTCTTGGTATTTGTGGCAAATGCGGCTTCATCTTTCTCAATTCTGCCACCTCCTGCCATCAGTGGTTGGTGTGCCCCTGCCACAGATTGTGGTCCCCAACTTCCCCCCCGTGTGTCACCTGTCGGTGTCCACCTGTGGTCCTGTTGGGTGCGCTGATGCTTTGTGAAGCAGGCACTCCACTAGACAGCGGGTCCCCGGTCTTCCCTTGAGTAATTCTATTGCAGCATGAAGCTCTCTGTCACTCGGGCTTTGTCCTGTGCATGCTGGGGTCTGTCAGTTTGCAGTTAGAGCTCAATAAATCCAGGGGCCTTGAGTTGGCCCCTGGGGCATTGCCGCCCACCTCATAAAACTATTACTTAATTAAGAACAGTGCGGTAAGGTTGGCAGCCTCTGCTTCTGGCCGCCACACCAGGCCTGAGTGTGTGACTTGAGACGGGGACCCTCGCACACGGCAGAGGGGAGGCCTGCCCTTGGGTCACAGGGAATGTGTGCGGCCGTCAAAGAGCCCCGCCTGGGTGGGCAGAGCTCGGGCTCAGAGGCCTCAGAAGGGCTTGTTTTCGACAAGTTGTGCTTTACAGGTGGAACGTGACTAAAAATAAATAACAAAGAAAGCTGTCTTTGGCTGAGAAAATGCCAGTTCAATAGTCATTTACAAGCACTTCTTAATACAGACTGAGGGTCCCTTACTCTAAATGCTTGGGGCCAGGAATGCTCGTCAGATTTTGCAATATTTGTAAGTGCATGGTGAGATATTTTGGTGATGGAACCTAAGTTTAAGCACAAAATTCATTTATGTTTTATGTATTTCTTACACACGTAATCTCGGTATAAGTTTATACACTATTTTTCATAGATTTGTGCATGAATCCAGGTTTTATGGTGTGGAGATTTCTGTTTGGGGTGTCATTTGATGTTCAGAAGTTTTGGCTTTTGGAGCTTTTGAGATTTGGGGTTTTCCTCTTAGGGATGTCCACCTGCGCGGTCTTTACTTCAGCTGAACTCTGGTGGAAGGGACATTGAAGTTTAGACCTCCATCATTTGAATTAACAATACCTGCTTCCAACTTTCCTAGAGATTGTAATAAATGATAATAAACGTTGAACATCAGGCTTCGGACGGGACCTGCAGCGTCGGTGACAGGAAGTTACTGCACAGTTAAAATTTGTTCAAAGTGAAGCTCACAGGAGCTATTTCTAGAAGCAGCTCTGCCGGTTTTTGCTGTGACTTGCAGCTATGACTTTGTGTTCATCCATCTCACAGAGGGGCTGGGTGGCGGCAGCGCGGGGCTGGAGCCAGGGGACCATCAGACAGCAGGCTGAAGGCGTTTGAGGTTCTCTTGAAGAATCCTGAAGACACAATGGCCTTATCGCCATTGTGTCTCCAATCTCAGACAGCCAGGGAAGGTGGCCATGAACTCCACCCAATTGATGGACACCCTACTGCATACCAGGCACAGTTCCAGGCTCTGAGGGTCCCGCATTGGACAAAAGAAACAGAAACTCCTGCCACCTTAGCCCTGCCTCAGCCCCCAAGCCAGGGCTCCAGCTTCACCGCAGGCAGGGCAGCTGGGCTGAGCCTCTCAGCTGGCCAAGCTTGTGCTGAAGAAGTGCTCTTCCAGGGCAAGGCGTGGGCACCTGGCTCCCTGCCCCAGCACCCAGGGGCCACGGGACGAGAACGATGAGGCTCATGGCCCCATTCCAGGGAAAAGGTATCTAGGAAGACCAAGCATCACCATCTCTCTCCCTGCCAGCTCGTGGAGAGGAGCTGTCACTCCAGGACGTGGGACTGGCTCGAAGCATCGACCAAGTCACACACAGATCCATCAGACGATCAGCAAGGCCCTGAGGCCGAAGCACAGCCTGCACCAAGCTGAGGCTAAACAAGGTCATTCCGACCCCAGGGCACTCCTGGGAAGCCAGGTCTAGAAGAGAACATCCCAGTGATTCTCCTGGGTCAGGGACCAGGGCAGCCTCTTCTCTCCTTCCCTTTTTGAGAAAGAGAGGCTCCGAGCTACCGCCCCTGCTAAGATGAAGTGAGATCATCGGGGCCCTGAGCCGTGGAAATCGACTCTAGACTATCTACAGGGCTCTGAGGTTTCAGCACGACCTCTGGCCAGTGAGTGGTTTATCTCCACCCAGACAACCCCGGAGAGCAGTGTCTGAGGGGGGCCAGTGCTCGCCAGGAGAAGCAAGACTCTGGGAATTTAGCTCCACAAAGTCAGTAATCAAGTAAACAACCAAATGAACTAGATGGTCACCCACCAAATGGGGGCTTTGTATCCAGCACTGCAACAATTTACTATCTAAAATGTCTATTTTTCAACAGTAAAATTTACAGTGCATGGAAAGATATAGGATGGTGAGCCCAACACAGGGGACAAATAGGCCTTTGAGGGGGCCCAGATTTTGGACTAAGCAGGTAAATACTTCGAAAAAAGGATAGTGAATGTGTTTAAAGATGTAAGGAAACTATGCTTAAGCAATTAAAGGAGGGCAGGATAGCAATGATTCATGCATAGAGAATATCTTTGAAGGGCTAGAAATCATAAAAAAAAAACCCCAATGGAAATTCTGAAGTTGAACAGTATAAAGGCAATAAAAATTTCATTTGAGAAGCTCAAGGTAGATTTGAGATGGTAGCAGAGAAATCAGCCAACTTTGAAGGTAGACAAAAATTATGTGTAATGTGAAGAACAGAGAGAAAAAAGAATAATGAGAACGACAGAGCCTTAGATGAACCCTAACACCAGTGCGCCAACATACTCATTAAGAACTACAAAGAATGAAATATTCAACATTGCAGTAGTCTAGCACATATGCATGTGCGCATTATAGAAGGGAGTTTTGTAAAATAATGCTTATTTTCATACTGTGTAAAACATACTTTGATCTAAAATTCTTCCTTAGTCAATTTTATTTGTGTGAGTGGTCACAGCCCATGGAAAGGCTCTCACAGCCCTCTATTGGGCCGCTTCCTGGGTGAAAACCTGCTCTAGGGGACACTTCTGGGCATCGTTGGCCAGTGGGTTAAGGGAGGGCCAACCTTGGCCTGGGGTTCCCTGGGGTTCTTATCGCCTCCTATGAGCCTCTTCTATCCTGCCTGATCCATGCGATCCATTCAATATTCATTGATCCCACTAGGGAATGAAATTAGGAGGTTGTCGAGCATTGAGTGCTAACCATATGACACATGCTAAGAAGTGAAATACCCAGAAACTGGGAGAGGGATTTGAGAGCATGTGCTTAGTGAAGATCTGAAAGAGAGAAGAACTACCCATGGAAGTCTGTTGGGGAAAGGCCATGATGACAGAGGGAGCCGCATGTGCACAGGCCCTGAGGTGGGACTGTGCTGGGAAACTTCAAAGACCAGCAAGGAGGAGAGATGACTGGGAGTGGGGTACTGAGCAAGAAGAATTATAGTAAACAAGGAGGCTAGAGCCATAACAGGTTCACATCAGGTGGAGCCCTGTTGCCCCTTGTAAGATCTGGTTTTTGTTGCATGGAAGAGAAGAAGCCATCGGAGAGTTCTCAGCAGTGTAGTGATCTGGTTTGACTCCCATTCAACAGGACCTTCTTGGCTGCTGGGTGCAGATCAGATGAAAGGAGCAAAGGCAGATCCAGGGAGACAACCCGGGAAGCTTTTGTAGCAAGCAGTTCAGGTGAGAGGAGGCGGCGGGGCGAGTGGCAATGGTGAGCAGATGTGTTCTGCAGGTGGAGCTGATGGGTTGAAAGAGCGAAGGGACATCCTGGGTGTGAGGGTGTGAGCACGGGAGACAGCAGTCCTGGGGGAGGGGCCTCTCGGACGCTGACACCCACCTGCTCCTCCGAGTACCATTCCACAATAACTGTAGATAGTCGAGACTGAAACAGATGTTCGCGTTAAAGTAGAAGCTACCTGAAGACCAAGGTGTGGGATCCATGAAAAACACAAAACCGAAGCAGGAGAGGCACTCAGGAGATGAGCTGATGCGCCGCTGTGCCCCCGACCTCACGCCCCTGACCACGCCGTTGCGGGCCAAGTGTGACCCTGGACGGCCGGGAGACCTACTAATGTCCCAGAGAGCTATGTTCTCCTTCCTTCGGGTTGTTTAATCTGAGCAAGGGCAAACTGGTAGGGAAAACTTGGTGTGTCCCTTTCTTGCTTCTGAACAAAAGGGAAGCCTCCTCTGGTTTTCTGTGCCTGCTTTCTGGCGGGTCTACTCCTCTCAGGGCCACAGGCACGGTAAGGAGGACAGTGCTCCATCAGCTGCTGCGGGCAGGTGGCAGGCAGCCCCCCAGCACGTGCTGACATCGCCCCCTGCTGTCCTACTTCTGCCTGGCCCTTTCCAGCTCCTTGTGCCCCCAGTCTGATCCCCCGAAGCCTGCTAACCTTAGCTCTTTCTCACTCTACAAGGCTGGTGCCTGGAAGGGGCGGGTCGAAGGCAGTGCCCTAGTTTTGGGTTTCGGATGGTCTGATTTCCCTGATACTTTGGACATGTGCTTACACACTTGTCCTGCGAAGGGGCTGTATTCACCCAGACAGCAGAACTCAGCGAGTCCTTTCAGGGATTCAAGCGTGACTTATTGGCCCTGATACCTTCTCCATAACATGCTTACACAGAATTCCACCTTCCTGCTTCTAACACTTTCTTCACTGACGCACCCTGAAATGCTTGCCTGTCTGGGGCGGGCAGGCTGCCATGTGGTTCGAGGTGGTCTTGCGGAGAAGGAGTCTCTCGTAAGTCTCACTAGAAAACAAATTGCATGTTTTTGGTGATGGGACAGGATGAGGCACCCCGTACGCCCTGTGAAATGAGCAGTATGAATACTTTCTGCTAACTAGAAAACTGAGAATCTGGCAGTGGAAGGCCCTGTAAAGAAAACCACACGCTCCCGTTCTGCAGTCAGCTGAGATCCTCCCCAACGCTGGGTCTTCAGTGCAGGCTGGGACCTGCTGATCCGTCAACACCAGCGCTGCTTAGGGAGTCAAGTGGAAGGTGCGGCTGCCACACGTCCCTAATCACAAAGCATACGGGTCCCTCTCTACTTCACTTGTGTTTTGATTGGAGGAGCTCTTTAATGGTGGTTTCTTTGAGCAAACTGTCCTTTCATTGGATGGATCAGTGTTTGTCCAATGACATCATTCTTGTTTGATTCAGGTTATACCGGATAATACGTTTTTCTGCGGAATTCATTTATCTGCATCTAAATGAGATGTTGAAGTGCATTATGCGTGGACAAAATGCATTTACATGCGAAGAGATTAGGTGAAGGGTCCTCTGCTGCTCCTCTGCTGCCGCTCAGCTCCTGGAATCGCCAGCAAACGGGCTGCAACTGGACCCCTCACCGTCACCATGCAAGTCACACTGCAGGAAAAGACGTAAGAGCGGGCCAGCAGAGATTTTCAGAGCAAATATCCAGACCTTTCTTTACTTTTTTTTTTTTTAACTGACTTTGCTGACTTTGGCAAACTCCTCCTCTTACAGCACTTAGTGCATTTACAAATAATAGAAAGCTGGGACTGCAGAGCCAGTGTTTCCTGATGATACGGTTCAGTTTCATTGTTTAGCCTCTCAAGAAGCCGGCCAACATTCTGCGTAGCGTGTTCTTTCAGTAACATGTTTGGCCGAGTGAATCAGCCCCACGTGGAGAGGGGTGTTGCCTGGGTGGGGGTCTCCTATTGACATGTTCTTCATGGACTGAGAAGGTTCACGCACCACACCGGGCTGTTTACATTGGTAGAAAGAAGTGGCGAAGTGCAACGGAGAGATTGGGGTGGATATTTTAAAAGCAAGCTAAAGTACATTTTATCAGAGCAATGGGCAGTACATTTGAAACAATGAAATAAAAGGAGATAGAACCATGTTTCTAGGAGCCAGTGAAGCTATTTTGCTTGCTGTTATTAGTAAAACGACAGCATGTGAGTCCAGATGAAGTGATTTGCTATGCCAAATTCTCAGAAAAACTTGAAGAAACAGCCACACCCGAAGCACTTTGAAGATTTTCAATGATTTCATAATGTGCAGTTATCCTCCTTGTATCAGCCAGCTTCGCATCACTGGGACAAAATGCCTGACACTTAAAGGCAGAGGTTTCTGTAGGCTCATGGTTTCAGAGGTTTCAGTTCAAGGCTGGCTCCAAGGCAAGAGCATCACGGCAGAAGGGTGTGGTAGAGCCAAGCAGCTGGGAAGTAGGGGAAGAGCACCAGAGGAAGTGGCTGGGGACCAGACCGAGTCTCCGGGGTCACACCTCCATGACCCCCAGACACACCCAGAAGTGTGCTTTACTAATCCTGTATGTGGGTGATGCTCAGGCCAACCAATTTGATGTTCAAGATTAACTGTGGCATTTGTCCAAGCTAATCACAGAGACTCCAACTAAGAAAATCTCTTAGGAAATAGTACAAGAAATTCAGACTCAGGCCTGCTTTGAGAGTTTAGAGACTCTCTATTAATGACAGTTTTGGTGAGTGTTTTTAGCCATTTCTCTGAATTTGAGCAGAAACTTTTATTTTAGAATAATTTCAGACTTAGTAAAGAGTGTTAAAAAACAAAAGTAGAGAAAATTCCAATATACCCTTCATTTGGCTTCCCCTACTCTTAACATCTGACACACCCATATTACAATGCTCAAAACCAGGAAATAAACACCAACCCAAACTATTAACTAAAGAACAGGTACCGAGTAGTTTTCTTTTTTTCTTTTTTCATTTTTATTTTTATTTTTAACCAAGAACATGTATTGGTACATTGTACATATAATGATCATATTCATCATATTTGTTTTGTACCTGTACATGGTGCATCTTGGTTCTCCCCCCCCTTCCCCACCCCTCCCCTCTGTTCCCTCCATCCCTATTTACAGCAGGTTTATTCACATTTCTCCATGATTTCCCTTTCCCCTTTCTTTCCTTTTTTCTTTCCTGCTTTCCCCCCTTTCTTCTTTCTAGTACTCCTCTCCTTTGTATATTATCTTCCTTTTATGTAATATCTATTACACCTCTTTGTCCTTATTTACAGTTATGGCTTCTCATATCAGAGAAACAATTTGATGTGTGCTCATGAGTGTCTGATTTATTTCACTTAATAGTATGCTCTCAAGGAACATCCATTTACATACAAATGACTCTAGTTTATCCTTTTTATGGTGGTATAGTACTCCATTGTGTAGAAAAGCCATATTTTCTTTAGCCATTCATTGGTTGTTGGGCATTTAGGCTGCTTCCAAGACTTAGCTATTACAAATTGTGTTGCTATAAACATGATTGTGTATATATCCCTTCTGGGAAGATCCCCAGTAGGGGAGTAGCTGGATCAAATGGAACCTCTAGTTGTAGTTTTTTGAGGAATCTCCATATTGATTTCCACAGTGGCTGGACCAGTCTACATTCCCACCAACAATGGAGGAGGGTTCCTTTTTCCCCACAGCCCCGCCAGCATTTGTTGTTGGTTGATTTTTTCATAAATGCGGTTCTTTCTGGAGTGAGATGGAATCTTAATGTTGTTTTGATTTGCATCTCTCGAATGACTAGTGATGTTGAACACTTTTTCATATATTTATTTGCCATTTTTATTTCTTCATGTGAGAAATGTTTATTCATTTCAGTTGCCCATTTTTGGATTGGGTCTTTAAATTTGGGAGGTTTAATTTTTTTGAGTTCTTTATATGTTCTAGATGTTAGACCTTTGTCTGATGGATAGCTAGCAAAAAATTTTTCCCGTTCTGTGGCTTTTCACCCTGCTCTATTCATGATTTCTTTTGCTGTGCAAAAGCTTTTTAATAGCATGTGGTCCCAAGCACTGATTCTTTGTATTGTTTCCCGTGCAGTCTGAGTTCTGTTCATAAATCTTTTCCCTACCCCTATGTCTTCGAGGGTTCTTCCTATTCTATTCTCCAGTAAATTTAGTGTTTCTGTTTTAATGTTTAGATTTTTGACCCACTTCAATCTTAGTTTAGTACATGGTGAGAGACATGTATCTAGTTTTAGTTTTTGACATGTGGCAAGCCAATTTGTCTACTACCATTTGTTAAAGAGGCTGTCTTTCTTCTAGTGAGGGTGTTTGGCTCCTTTGTCAAAGATGAGGTATTTGAGTGCGTTTGGAGTTGTTTCTGCATCCTCCACTCTATTCCATTGATCCTCAGGTCTGTCTTTTTGCAGGTACCATGCTGTTTTTGTCACTGTAGCTTTATAGTATAGTTTTAGATTGGGGTCTGTGATGCCCCTCTGCCTTTCCCCTGTTGCTTAGGATTGTTTTTGCTATTCTGGGTCTCTTCTGGTTCCAGATGAAATTCATGATTGTCCTTTCTAATTTTTTGAAGTGTATTGGTGGTATCTTGATTAGAATTGCATTAAATCTGTATAGTGATTTAGGAAGTATAGCCATTTTCTCTGTGTTGGTTCTTCCTACCCAGGAACATGGGATGTCCTTCCATTTTTTGATATCCTTTTCAATTTCCTTTTTTAGAGTGCTGTAGTTTTCGATGTAAAGATCTTTTACTTCCTTTGTTAGATAGATTCCTAGGTATTTTTTTGTGTGCAATTGTGAAAGGTATAACTTCTGTTATTTCTTTTTTGGTGGGTTTGTTGTTTGTGTATAGGACAGAGTAGTTTTCTCCGACGCTCTTTTCTCCCCATTTCATGATGCAGTCCATAGCCTCGCATTGCAGTTAGCTGTTGTGTGTCCTCGTGTCCTCCCTGTTAATAATGACAGTGATGGTAATGACCTCTTACATCCCCACTGCACTCACAGTCTCCCACTGCTTAGACTTCACCCCAGAGATGCAGGAGTCCATCTCGCAGTACTTCATCTAAGAAGTCGAAGCCTCAGCGGGTCACTTTCCGGCATGAAGCTCTCTGCCAGGTTCCCTGTGTCCATGGGCCCAGTCAGCACTCAGGAGGGATGTCTGCTCTGGGGTGCGTGCAGCTGGTGTGTGTGCTGGGGCTTGGTTCCTGTGTGGTGGTGGGACGACAATCAGGCCTTTGGAGGTGCCTCCCTTGGAACGCATTAAAGCTGCTTTCCAGGAGTGAGTGGGGTCCCACAGAAGTGCGCCTGTAAGGCCGGGTGGTTTTAAAATAAGCAAGCTCCTCTTGCCTGTCACTTCCTGTGTTGCCTTTCAGCTGTCCTCTCCCCTTTAGGTGTGCTTCCCCCATGATGCCATCCACCATGTTGGTCCTCACCAGAGTGAAGTAGATGGTGGCATCATTCAATGAGCCGAAGAAACATCTCTTCTTTATACGCTATCCAGTGCTGTACATATTGTTATAGCAACAGAAAAGGAGTAAAATGGTGGGAGTGCTCCAGTTTGTGAAGTTATTCAATGTCGGAGCAGTTGAGTAAGAGAGTCTCTGTATGAAGAGAGTCTATATCTCTTCATACAGAGATTGACAAATAAATAACCTTGCCAGGAAATAAATAACCACACTCAGAGTTCCGCGTAATATGCATCTGATTTATTTTTGTTTCCTCTTTTTCACAGTTCTACTACCTTTTATATTTTACCTTTTTGTATAGACCTTCAGTCTCTTTAATTTTTGAAACAAAAGTAATTTTGACCTGTTCCTTTTCCAACCCGGGTAGGTTCACTCTTCCTTTGGCAAACTGGTGATCCTTCACTCTTGTGGGGTCACTGTATTTGCTGCTAACCTTAATGCAGATATCTGGTTATCATAGTGTGCTGCGGTCCAGAACTCCCCGGCTCAAGCGGCCCTCGTGCCTCAGCCTCCAAGTTACTGAGCCTGCATGTGCACACTCTGCGCCTGGTGCAGAAGTAATTTTGAATGATGATAGTTCGACTTCTTCAAGTGTGATTTCTAGTTACTGTTATTATGATGATACTGAAGATGATGAAAATTGACATTTTATATGCAAAAGATAGTTTTAATATCTATTTCCTTGTTCATCCAAAGAAACTCCATGGCAGGTAAGAAGGCAAAAGTGTGAGCCCTCCATTGGAGGGGAGATATCTTTGTGTCATTTCAATTCAATTTGCATAGACTCTGACACCCACATTCTCCTCTTGGCAAGTACTTCTTAAAATTCAATGCTTCTTTTAAAACAATATATAAGTGTATATTTTGGGGGGGAATAATGTGATATTTCAACACATGGAATGGTCCAAGTCAAGGTAGTTAGCATTCTCACTTTTTTAAAGTGCAAACTTCAGTCAGTGAAGATGAACTTGCTGCTTCTTGATGGAGAAATAATTATTCGGCAGTGTGAAACTGTTTGAATTTGTCAACTGGGTTTCCAGGGATACTATATCTTACATAGTTCAAGAGGACATTTACAGAACTGTAAATTCACGTGCACTTAATGCTAACTATTTAAATAGTCTCACAGTAACTTTAGTACATCATAAATGTCTAAGTTAAACAGCCCTAGAGTTCCTAAGATAAAAAATAGCAAATGAGATTTTAGGACCAAACTGAAAACTAAATTATAGAATTATGTAACATGACAATTCTGCCCATACTATTTTTACTGTGTGTGATTTTTATCCAGCTGGATATATTATAAGAAAATATTAAAAGGGGGAGAAAGACTTTCCCATAATGCCTTTAACTACAACCATGTCAGAATGACATGAAGATCCAGATTTCAGGTTGAAGATGTCTAATGTTACCATCTAGCTTTTTATTGTATTTTATCTTTGCAAAGCCCTATATTTGATGGTCATAATCTCTCAGAATGATGTGCTCTCAGAAATCCTCCCCAGCAGTGTCCAGCTGGTGCCTCCCTTCTCCGGCACGTGTGCCAGGGCAAGTGCGGGCCAGGATGAAGCAATATATTTCATGTCCAAACAACTGTGATGATTAGAAAATCCTTACTTGTACTGAGTTGGGGTCTTCTGCTCCATGGGTTTTTCCGCTTGGTCCTCAATCTGTCTGAGTTTCGCATTCAACGGGACAAGAGCAAGTCCATTTCCACAAGGAAGCTTGCCAGGACCTGGAAGGCAGCAGATTACATCTGCTGGAATTTCCTTATCTGCCCTTGATTCTATCCAGTTCTATCTAGAATGGTGCGATTCCACATCCTTCACTGGCATGGTTGCCTTTCAATGCATTTAACAAGCCGTGCTGTTTCCATGGGGAAATGAGAGCCACCAAGGCTGCATATCAGCCAGGACCCAATTCGGAGTCAGAAACCACTTGCACATTTGAACAGGGACTCTTGCAATAAAGAACCACTAACTATCACAGGGGATTAGAGTCATGAAGGATGGGCGAGTTAGAAGTGAAGAGAACACTCGAGAATAAAGAAATGTTATATGTAAGCAGTGGACACTCCTTTGGGCTGAGATGAGTACCCAAGAAAGGGCCTGAGTCCCTGACCTGAGGTGCAGACCTGCAGGAAAGACCACGGTGAGGGCTCTCTTGAGCTGTAGGAAGCTGCTGTGGTTCTGTGTGGGTAGAACTTCCTGGAAATCTGCCCTCTAGTGGCCAGGGGAGCTGTTCACAAAAGGCCTCTCCTCAGGGAATTGAAGCCCAGAGTTGGGGTGTGCAAAGGGCTCCAGGAGCTGGGGGAGGGGTAGGCTGGAACCAAGAAGACAGCATCTTTACCGACAAGATCAGCATGGTGCCAGCTGGCAAAGGACTCATATTTAGGGGCCCTCTCTGTCCTCACAGGCAAGCCGTGAGGGGCCAGCTTGGAGCTGTAGATAAATTGACACTGGATGCAGGTAAACTTCATGCCAAGGTGGCAGCCCTGAGTTTGCCCCATGTCTCTGCTTCCTGCTGAGGCTGTCAGGTTGGGGTTGGGCCACTTGGGCAGGAGGGAAGCCCACGGGATGGGCAGGCTGTTATGCTGAGGAGCATGAGGTTAGCTACCAAGGGGTAGCAGGCTGTGACAGCCACGGGGCCCAAAAGCCTCAGGGGGCAGATGTTGGGATGACCTGGACCACATTCCTTTCTCTTGTCACCCTGTCTGTGTCACACCCAGCTTCATGATCACAGTGGCAAGGACCTTGACGTCTATAAGATGTGGGAGGCTTTGCTCTGCCTAAGTCCCAGGTAGGAAAAACAGGAGGGCAAGAGAGTACAATGGGCAGGGGTGTGCTGCTGGCTCGGTGAGCCCGCTAGGACACAGTTGTCCCTTGGACTCTGAGGGACATTTGGTCCCTGGAGCCTCCCCCAAGGATGAAAAATCTGTGGTGTGCAAGTACTTTATATAAAATGGCATAGAACTTGACAAAGCCTGTGTACACTGCCAGGTGTACTTTCAGCCATCTCTAGATGACTCATAACACCTCATACAGTGCGCATGCCACATTGATAATTATTATCCTGTATTATTTATGGGATAATGACAAGAGAAAAATCTGTGCATGTTCAGCATGGACACGACTATTTTTCTTGACTACTTCTGATGGTAGTTGGAGAGGGCGGTCTTTGTCTGACGGATGGCTTCTTGCTTCTGAGAAAGAACCTATACAGAGAAAAAAAACACCTTCACAAGTTAAACACAATAATTTTGAGCGAGGCGGATGTAGCGGTTCACTGCCCCGTCACTCCCCTCTGTCTTGTCGTGGTGCACCCTGTACCCCGACCTGCCTGTCATGCAAAAGCACGCCTCCTCTGCCTGTTCCTCACAGGTTGCTGGTGGTGACGCAGGCTTGGGAGGAGCAGAGAGCACCAGCCAGAGTCTCGCTTCTCTTACACCCTTGGCGGTGAGGGCAGTGTGGTCTCAACAGCAGCTGTGACATCTCCGGATGCTCCTTGGGGTCAGGAGACGCCAGAGGGAGGTGTGGCCCGGAGCCCCCAGGTTGGCCTTCCAGAAGAATTCGGGAGCGTGTTTACAGAACACAAGTGCGTGCGTGGAAAGGAGGCTGGGAAGTGGGCCCATGGCAGACACAGAGCTTCTACAAAGAGGAGGCTCTGCGGCCTGCATGCAGGAAGGGACTCGGCTCTGTCGCCGTGGACGGGTCTGTGTTCCTCCTCCAAGGCTGAGGTTCCAGCTGCAGTGGGGACCTGGCCTGAGAGCACCCGAGCTCTACATTAACCAGACGGGGCTTTGGGCCGGCCCAGCCCCTGCATGTGACACTGAAGGCCAGGACTTGTGCAGGGGTGAAGGTTGTCAGTGTGGCCACCTGGCCCGCCCGAGGTCACACACCTCATGCATGACAAGGGCTGGCAGGGCTGCTGAATGGAATGTGAGCTCCTCAGTATGTGAACACTGGGCGTCCTGATTGTCTGTTCTCAACAGGGACACTTGTTCTCTGCAGCTGGGCTCACAGGGGACCTGTCTGTCTTGGTGCCCAAAAAGCCCTGAGGGGCTCAGACCTCTGCTCCCCACTGTGCCTCCAGAAGCGCCCCTAGGAATCCGGTGTCCTTGGGCAGATATCACCCACCCCCCGGGCTGTGCTGATTCTCGCCGTCATGGGAAATAGGCGCTGACACTCCCAGCGTACCTGGAGGAAGAGTTCGCGTCATCATGGCTGATTTTCATTCTTCTCCCTGTGTTGAAGTCCTCGGGAGGAAGTCATTAAAAAAGGAATTCTGAGCCCCTTAGTGGGTCATTTCAGTGGGCCCTAACCCAACTTAACTGGCATCATCACAAGAGGAGGTCGGACACAGGACCCTCAGGACACTTCGAGTTCTTGCAAAAGGGTCATCATAGAAGGAGCAAGCCTGACCCTCCTATCCTTGCCCTCTTCCTGCTTCCTAGCTCAAAATGTGACCACTTGCCCCAGTATGAGCTCCTCCTTGTGCCACTGGCTATGAGGGTCTCACTGGAATTGAGACCAAACGGGTGCCATGTCCTTGAACCTCTAGCACCTGTTCTCTTTAGAAAGGAGCTTGTCTCCCAAAGCTTAGCAATACAGTCCTTCCCAACGGGCACAGGCGTGAGCTTTCCCCAGCCTGGAGAAGACAGTACTCCACATTTATGGTGGGAGGCAACCCAGAGTGACTGCGTGGCCAAGTCACAGAGCTAGGTCCCAGGATTACCTGTGCAGTAAATTCCATGTGCTGCTTGGCTGCTAGGAGCAGGAGCTAAGGGCAGACCCATCAAGCAGGTGGACCTTCTGGTCAGTGAACCCAGTTTGCCAATGAGGGGAAAGCGGGTCAGGGCTAGGATGGGAAACTCTGGAGCCAGGATAGAATTGTAGAAGTCCTAACAGGAAGTGCTGCTCATACTCTGGATTCCATCAGGGACCTGAGTGTTGGGAGTGGAGAAAACCAGAAGAGGTCTCAGAGGACCTTCCGCAGTGCCAACGGCAATGCCTCGAGTCTGTTTCCTTTTCCAGGGCACCTCAGCTGTGCTCAGGGAACCTGAGGAAAGAGTTTGAGTGTGCTCAGGAAGAGTCAGAACTGACAGAGAGGGACTTTCTGCAGCAAAAGTACCCCCAGAGTCCCCAGGGGACAAAGGGCACACACCGTTTGGGATACCCTGCCCCGAGATATGTCCGCCTGTCACACCCTTCTCTGCTCATATCCCGGGAGGGCGATTCTTGGTAAGTGAGGCTGAGTCCGGACATTGGAAATAGTGGGGAAGATCTTCTTTGTGAGTGTTTGGTTTCCTTACGTTCACGTAACAGCTCTCTCCAATTCGTAACTCATTTTGTTTAATGTAAAAATCACAGCCAGGGACATAAATAAGCTAGCTCAAAGCAGAATTGACTTATGATCACGTCCCTCAAGAAGTCTCAAATGGTGTCGAATGTAGAGGGCTGTGCGTACACGGGGCTACTAATCTTCAAAAGTCAGTAGCACTTTAGGCTTAGTACATGGAGGAACTTCACATGGGAGTAGGATTCTGTTTCTTTTTGGCTTTTAGGGTCAATAATTGAAAGTAAGAGAAGTGAGAGTTTGTGTTGGATAAAGTTTAAACTATAAAAATTGTTCAAATTAGGGCCTGGCGTGTAGATCAGTAGTAAAGCTCTTGTCTAGCTTGTGCAAGGCCCTGGGTTTGATCGTTGGCACTGCAAAACAAACAAACAAGCAGACAGACAGACAGACAGGCAGACAGACAGACAGATCAAATAAAAATTGTGTGAGCTGGTCAGAACGGAATGGGCTTTCTGGAGAGGAAGCAAGAACCTCTTGCTCTGGGATTCGAGAGGACTTGTGTGGGGGCTGCTCAGTAGATATTTTAGGTCCTTTCTTATGCTCAGACCTCTGGATTCTGCAGTTCCCAGCCTCAGCTTTCTAAGACAGCCTCCGATCCCAGGACTTCACATGGGAACTCAGGCCCCTCCTGCAGTTTCTTCTGAGAGGCGCTGGGTATGTGTTTATGCATCCCCCGAGAGGGGAACAAATTAGCCCTAATTGTGGTTTCTTTACCTTCAGATAATAAATGTCAGACTTGTGTGAGTCTGGGCTTTTCACTCAGGAACTTGTTTTCTTAGAGGGAAACTTTGCAGTGCGCTAAAGTAAACACCCAGGGGGTGTGCTGGGAATGCAGCAGTAGCCCTGCCTTGGAACCGGAAAACGCCTTCTTGACATCCAAGGTGGGATGGGGTCCCGCGGAGCGGCGAGCCCCGTACCCTCCCTCTCAGAGCCGACCGGACACTGGACGAGAGCCCTGTGGCTTGCAGATCTTTTTTTACTGCACTCCTGCAGTGTACGTTAATGAATACATTTATATCACTCGCCAGTTCTTACCCGCGTATATAACCAAAGCAAGAGTTTTGCAAAACACCAATCTACTTTTCTTTTACTCCCCATGATCTATTCTGATATTTCCAATCACATTTGCTGCCGTTTCCTTTTATCTTCCACTTCATTTTCAAACGCGCTGTGCAGAGCCTCCTAAGTTGATTTTGTCATGTGCCAATGGAGGACACACTTAGTTGGAAATCTATTTATGCACACATTCCTTCATGCACACATTCTAGATTTATTATGCTGTTCCTGTGTGCTGGACACTGCTGTTTAATGTGTGTAAAAATTAATAATAGTGGTTAATCTTTCTCTCGATGAGCTCACAATCTGGGAGATGAGAACCAATTCAATATTAAATTTTGTTCCTAGGGCTCTCTGAATATTAATTTGGGAAAACTGACCTTCGTTTTTAGAACAGGGAGGATTGGCTTTGGCAAGTTAACATCCTGTTGCTTTGGCTGGCTTTTCCCAAAATAAAAACATCTGTAATCATTTGAGTACATTCCCAAAAGTTCCCATGTTGGGCACCTCACCCCACACACCAATGTTGGGAATGTAGCCTGCACGACACCTTCCATCACGGCCACACGGCAAGAAGGTCCTCATCACCAGCACTGGTCCCCAGAGCTGTATGAAATAAATCTCTGTTCTTCATAAGTTATCTACACTCAGACATCCTGTCATAGCAACAGAAAACAGACTAGGACAATGTCTGATTCTGAGGCCACCAGAGTTAGGACCCTAGTCTTCTCTGTGCACACCAACAGACATAGCACAGAGCAGGATGAGGGTGGCTCCACCCTCCTGTGCCAAGGTCCTTCCACCTGCTGTCTCCTGTGCTCACACAGTGGCCATGTCGTGTCTCCCTGTATGACCTGGAAGGTGGCAAGCCAGCTCTGAGAGCGACATAATGGTGAGCGTGACCATCAGGGACTGCTACACATGACTTGGCCGTGTGGGCCATTCAGCGACAGCCAAGATGAAAGCGCGTTTCTCCAGTCATTACAAACAGCAGAAGCCACAGCGTCAGGAAGCACAATAGTAATCACCTCTGTTATTACTGTGTGAAATCCACACACACTTTGAGGAAGGAGCGAGGAGCCCTATTTAACTATGGAGAAAGAGAATTATAACCAACATGGTCCTCTGTACCCCTGGGTTACACATCTTTGGATTCAACCAATCAGATGGAAAATATTAAAAAATAATTGCATCTGCACTGAACATAAACAGACTTTTTTCCTGGCTGTTATTCCCTAACAATACAGCATAACATCTTTTTCCATAGCATTTGTTTTGTGTTAAGGATAAGGTGTCTAGAGATGATTTATAAGGGTTGATTAAAACATGTTTTGAATAAAAAATGTTTTACAGTAAAAGACACATTGCCGTGAATCCACCTGAGAATCCTCCCCCTCACTTTGAATACTCTTATCCCATCCTTCTTGCCACTTTCTGAAGCAGTTCTGGAAGTCCTATTTCATGTCTTTATGAGTTATGACCAAAATATGGTGAATGCCACTGCTGAGCGCCATCCAACAGAAAGGCAGGTTTGTAAAAACATGACGCTGTGTCCTCATCCAACTTATTCACCAGAGCTGGCACTGTGCGACTTCCAGCTCTTCTCCAAAGCCAAAATGACCTTGGAAAATAAATGTTTTGAATTGATCAGGGCATCAAGGCAGTAGAACAGCACAACTAAAGACATTCATGAAAGAGGATTCCAGAGCTGCTTGAGAGAGTGGCAGGAGGGATGGGATAAGTGTGTTCAAAGGGAGGGAGGAGGATTTTGAGGAGGATTAATGGCAATGTGTCTTTTATAGTAATAACTTTTTTGTTTAAGTATCACAGTTCATTTGTAGGAGGGTGTGTGTAAGTTCTATGCAAATATTTGCTCTTTTATATAAAGAACTTGAGCATCTGCAAATTTAGGGATCTGGAACCAATTCCCTATAGATACCAGAATGACTGCATCTATGTTGCCTAGGATACCACATCCAGCAAGTGGCAGAGGCAGCCACAGCTTGAGGATTCCGAAGTCTGACTGTGGCCTTGGCCCTGCCTGAGAGTGTAGGCTGAGGCTGATACCAGGGAAGGGAGGAGCAAGCCAGGAAAACGACTCCTGGCTCAAAGGTACCGGGAGGTGGAGCCTTCAAGGCCCTTTACCCCTCTGCCCTGCGCCCTGCATGCACAGGCTGGGAGGCTGCAACCAACCCTGGCTAGCGCAGGTCAAGCAGGCTAAACGATCAGCTGTGCAGCTGGGCACACGAGCCCATTCAGCTCGCAAACACAGTGTCCTCACTCCATCTTGGCGCTTGGCCCAAGCAATTTTCCATTCCTTCCCTGAGGTCCCCTCTTAATTCACACAAATGCATTTGCGGGGACTCTCAACCCTGCAGCTCAGAGGATGACTCCCTTCCTGTTTTCCTGGACAGTCTGCCTTAGACTTGCTCTCATAAGTGCCTCCAGGGGAGCGAGGATGCTTAAGGATCTAGAATCACCTAGGTTGGGACTTCACTGCAAATCCATTTACCCTCCAGGCTGGGGGAGTGGCCACCAGACACGGGCCTGGGGGCTGGCTGGGCACAGCCTTCCCAGCTGTGCCCCTTAGCTTGCTCGGGTCGGGCATTCTCCCTGCTGGCTTGCATGGCATTGAAGTCTGGGACTACCTGGGCAGGGAGCCCCTGTGCAATGTCCGTGCTACAGCACCAGAGACGTGCAAGTCCCCTTTCATTTCTACATCAAAGTATACATAAAAGAAATGTTCATTCCTCGGGGAGACCACAAAAATAGAAGCCAGGCCCCTTTCCCATCACCCACAGATGGTTGGCTTTGCCAGTGCTTTGGTAGGAAATAGGTCATTTCGGATTCTTGAGTCTGCACTTCTTGGCCCTTTATCAAACTAATAAGTTTAATGTGAGAATCCAACCACTACTGCCAAGCAAGAACAACTGGTCTAGGAACCAGACAAAGCCATCTAGGGTTTCACAGACAAGAGCCAACGTTATTCAAAGTGGAACACCCCCATCCTTAATTCCATTTATTTATTCAGCCAGGGACTTGGGGAATATACAATTTAAGCTGAAAAACAAGACTATGAAGGGTATTATATATCAATCTGGTTACCAAAAAAGAGGCTAATGTCCAGCTTCTTCTGGACACCATGTGGCTTTCTCAAGAGGCCCCTACGTAAATCCAGAGGCTTTGTGCTGACAAAGCCCCTTGATAAGATCAGTTTCAGGAGGGACTAGGAAAACTTCACTGGGAAAACAAGTGGGGTTTGGATTTGAATACGCCAAAAGTTTTGAAGTGGCTTCATCATGGTGCAGAAGTCTGGCAGGCAACAAGACTGTTCAGACAGATACACTCTGCACGTTTTCTTCTATACCCAAAGAAGGGAGCAAATTGAGGAGCCCAACATTGTGAGAGACTTCGCTAGTGTTGGTCAAGTCGATGTGGGCTCCATGGAGGGGCAGACTTTCTGGTTCCCGGATGAGGGTACTTCTTTCTCTGTGTTATGGACTCGTGTGCCCCCAATTCCTGTCTTAAAGTGCTGACTCCTGGTACCTCAGAGTATGACTATTTGGAGATGGTCTTTCAAGAGATAATTAAGAAGGGATGCAGCCAATAAGATGAGCTGTGGTCCACTCTAACTGCTGTCCTCCTCAGAAGAGATGAGGGCACAGGTGCAAAGGGAAGACTCCGTGAGGCTGCAGGGAGAAGATGGCCACTTACAAGCCAAGGACAGACTTCAGGAGAAAGCAGCCCTGCACATACCTTGGTCACCCAACTTCCAGCCCCAGGACTGTCATAAATGCTTGTCAGTGTCAGCCACCTATAGCCGTCCTAGCAGACTAATATATTTTGCAATGCAGATTTATCCGATTAGGAGGTTCCAGAGATGACTTAAGGATATTTTGAGGTAACCTAGAAAGCCTGGGTGGGGGTTCAACTTTTCACAGAGTTTTTGGCTGCATGGGGTGGGTCTCAAAGAAAATCAAGTGTTTTTTAAGAGAAGGGTAGTAGATATAGGAGAAGCAACCATAATGTCTTATATAGATAAGATATGCGGGAGTGGACTATAGGGATCACCATCTTTATCTACACAGATTGATTATTGTTTCATTATCATTTAGTTTAATATATTTTTAATTTCCTTCGTGATTTCTTCTATGATCCATAGGTTATTTAGAAGTGGTGTTGGTTAATTTATAAATTTGGGGGGGTTATTATGTGCCAATTAAAATGCATATTAAAATTTTATTTTATTTTATTTATTTTTATTTCTTTTTTTGGTGCCGGGGATCGAAGCATAATAAAATTTTAAAATGGGAATTTTCTAACCATACTGTTACTATTTTTCTAACTTAATTGTATGATTTTTATCCTTCAAAATGTATGACAACTTTCTGTATGATGTATGGTCCATTTGGGTGAATGTTCTACTTGCAATGAAAAAGAACGTGTATTTTGTAGTTGTTGGATGTAGTGCTTCAGACGTGTCAATCAAGTCAAGGTGGCTCATAGTTTCATTAGCGTTTTCTTTATCCTCACTTATATTTTTGTCTAACCTTTTCTATGAGCTACTGAGAGGAGTTAAAATGTCTGACATATTTTCATTTACTTCTATTATTTTGCTTTAAGTGTTGAGGATCTGTTGTTAGATGCCCATTGGGATTTTTTGTCTTCATAAAGAATAAACCCATTTATCACTGTAAAATCTTTTCTGATGATACTTTTTGTCTTGATGTCTACATCGTTTAGTATTATAACCACTTCTGCTTTCTTATGTTCAGTCTTTGCACAGTGTTCATTTAGTTCATTTATGCTTCTACAACAAAATACTGTAGACTGAGTAATTCATAAAGAGTAGAAATTTATTTCTTACACTTCTGGAGATGGAAGATCAAAAATGAAGCCATGAGCATCAGTGTCTGGTGAAGGCTGCTCACTGCCTCCAAGATGGTGCCTGGCTGCTGCGTGCTCACGTGGCGGGAGGCGGAAGGGCCAGAGACTTGCTTGTGGTGGAATGGCGCAGGTCTCCTTCACAAGGGAGGAGCCCTCACGGCTTACTCCCCTCCCAGAGGCCATGGTGCCTCTTCATGCTGTTGTGCCGAGGATCAAGTTTCAACACACATTCTGGAGGACGCTCTAATTCAAACCAGAGCACATAGAATATATTTCCAAATGTTTTACTTTCAATCTGTTGTTTTTCACACTAAGAATATTTCTCTTATAATCAAGCTCTTTAACAACCCCATTTCACTCGTTTTTGGCCTCTTCATATTGCTGGTGTCAGTGTGCCTTTGTTTCTGACTGTCTTAGTATTTTTCTCTGTGTCATTAGTTTTCAAACAGGTGGATGACGAGGTGCTTACATGTGGTTTTCTTTATGTTTATCCTGCTGGGGATTTTCTCAACTTCTGAATCTGGGGACTGTTGTTTATTATATTGGGAAAAATTGGGGCAAACATTTTCCTGTTTCTTTCTGTCTTATTTTCTCTTTTAATTACACGAAAGATTGTTTGATACCATCCCACATAACATTCTTGCTCTAGTCAATGTTCTAAAAATAATTTCTCCCATTTTTCAGTTTAGATCACTTCTGCTGGAATCATCTATCTTTAAGGTCAATGATCATTTCTTCTGTATTAAGAAAGCTTTAAAAAAATTTCACATATTATTTTTCAATTCTAGAAAATTCATTCATTTATTATTTTGAAATGTCTATTTCTCTCCTAAAATTCTCCAACTCTTCATCTGTGTATCCTCTTTTCCTCTAAATTCCTTAACATATTTATTAATTGCTAGTTTTGGGCAATCTGCAAATCCTCTTTGTTGACTGTTTTTTTCTCTTGGTGAAGAGTGACGTTTCCCTACTTATTTTGATGTCTAGTAATTTTGTTTATATTCTGGACTTTTTAAGTAATACAGTGCAGCAACTCTAGATTAGTTTATATTCCTGTGAAAAAGGCTGAACTTTTTTTCTAGCAGACAATTAATCTCCTGTGTGATTCTCTCCTTTAAGAAATTTCTGGCCACTGTGGCGGTCGCAGCTATGAACTCTGGTGCTTTATCCCAATAAGACTTCTGCTTTTGCTTACTCTCTTCCTAGTAAGGTTCCCTCTTAAGAACTGGATATTGAAGCTGGAATTACTAAGGAGACTTGATTAGAATTTGAACCGGAGGACATAAAATTTTGAGAACAGAGGGGAGTTAGGTTTTGCTCTGTATGGACTGAATTGCCTTCCTTCAAAATTCCTATGTTAGAGCCATGACCCTCAGTACATCAGACTGTGACTGGACTTGAATATAGGGCCTTCGAAGAAGTGATAAAGGTTAAATGAGAGCTGAGGATGTAGTTCATTGGTAGAGAGCTTGCCTACAATGCATGAAGCCCTGCGCTCAATTCCCAGAACTGAAAAAAAAGTTGAATGAGGTAATACGGTGGTTCCCAATCCAATAATACCAGTGTCCTTACAAGAAGCTAGGTGCGGTGGTACATACCTGTAATCCCAGAACTCTGGAAGGCTGAGGCAGGAGGGTTGCAAGTTCATGCTCAGGTTGCACAAGTTAGCAACTTAGTAAGGGTCTGTCTCAAAATAAAAAATAAAAATTGCTGGGAGGTAGCTCAGTGCATAGGTCCTGGGCTCAACCTCCTATACCACAAAACAAAACAAAACAAAACAAAACAAAAAAAACCCTGATTTTTTTTTTTTTTTGCTTAAGCCAATTCTAGTGCGTGTGTGATATTTACAAAATCAAGGAAGAGGGGTTCATTTAGGAGCCTCTTAACATGTTCCGTGTTGCTGTAAGAAAATACCTGAAGCAGACACCTTATAAAGAATGGAGGCTTAGTTGACTCATGAACCTGGAGACTGGAAAGTCCAAGCGACATGACCTTGGCATCTTGTGAGGACCCTCTTGGCTGTGTCACGATGTGGCAGAGATGCAGAGAGGGACCAGGCAGAATGCAGAGTGGGCAAAGTGCTTCAGAACTGGTTCTCCAGTCACGGGTGCCCTAACCCACCCGAAAGACAGTGCTGACCTGTTTGCGAGGTTGGAGCCCCACGGCCTCATCAGCTCCCTGGGGTATCACTTCCACCATCTCAGCAGCACTACCTGCAGATCAAGTTTCCGGTGGAGAACCTCTGGGGGACAAACAGTGTCTGAATACAGCAAGGAGACAATGACTGTGGTGTGTGGCATGTTCAGTTTGTGCTGCCCAGTCAGTGGCGCCCAGTAGATCTCCAGGCTGAGGAGATCCCGGCAGGCTGTCTGAGCAGCCGGCCCCGCACAGGAGAAGACAGGTGCACCCTGGGTTTGGACACGCTGAGAATTCAATAGCTATCTGTTAAACAAACAGACAAGTGAATGAGATCGACTTGCTGCCTAGTGAAAGGTTTTCTTTTCCTAACTAAAGGGTGTGAGTGTGCACGCGTGTGTGACGTTTTGATGTTCTTTTCTAGAGATTAAACCCTCTTTTTACAGCTCTGTTCATTGGGGAGTAGAAAGTCCAGGAGATTGGTTTTGCCCTGAAATTCTTTGCCTTCTTCCTAATTCCCATCATAAAACTCTCAACATTAGCTAATTTTATTCTAATTTTTTGTCTTTCCTGAAAGTGAAGGAGGGGCAGTTGTAGTCCACAGTTTGTGTTAAGCCTTTCATCCGTAAACTCAAATGTACTCACACTGTGGATTGTTAGAATATTTCTTTTGAGAATTAATAAAAACCTCAGCTCAGGAATGAAGCTCATTTGAATTATGTTTTAAGCTGCTCACTGAATTTCTAAGAAGTGCCTGCTTTCCAGGTGTTTTCTCTTTGGACCTGAGGGCCTATAACGTAATTTAAAAAACAAATTGGAGGGCATGTACTTGCTAATAAATTTAGTCGGGAGCGAGATTTGGGTTGTATCCATGGACCTGTAACTACACTGAAATAAAAGCTGGGGAAGAAGATTAAAGAGATCAAATTATGGAAGTCATTGATTTGGAAAAGACTCACATGGAAGATTGAAGGACCTGGTGGTTGTGCTGAGGATTAAGAAACATAAGTGAATTTGGCCACTTGACTTGCTTTGAAAACCACACGAAATACTTTTTCCATTTTCCTAAGGCTTGGAACCTCTGTTCAAAATAACTTCAAACAGATGTGCTGATTTCAAATGTTCTCCTGGAAGAGGGCCCCTGCCGCTCTGCAGAGTAATGACACACAGCCTGTGTATCATGGGGGTCCTCGTGCAATAGTGCCATTTGTCTTATTTCACTCCAGCTTGGGAAGTCGTCAATCCCAAATCAATCTGGCCACAAATGGTTTTGAAAACATAAGCTGGGCTTCGTAAAAACTGAAACACAGCATTAAACCTGGTCATCTAAAGATGCCATGGGGCTTTGGAAGAAGAGCTGGGGGAAATAGGGAAAGGGAGAAGACTTGATTGAAAAATACCTGGATGTTGTTCAACTTGATATTTTACTTTTTATGGTTGTCCTTTGGGGACTTTTGTGTGAGGACTGGGCATGTGGTTTGTCTTATACTAAAGGTTGTTTTATAACCAACATACACACACATTCACTCGTGCACACATGCATGCATTCACACACACACACACACACACACACACACCCCTACCATCACCATCTTTTCTAACCCCCGATCCTCAATTTTGAAGGTAGATACCCCAAGCTAAAAGTCGAAACAAAATGTTAGCATGGTGAAGTTAACCAATCCTGGAATTACATTTACCAAGTCTGCGTAACAGGATTAAAATCCTAAATTTAACATCCATCTGTTACAAAATTCCTCTAAATCAGCCCTTCTCCTAAGTAATGGATTACCCATCAGAGTCAGTTCATGTTTGGCATTCTATTCCACAGTTTGGCCAAAACCTTATTTGAGGAGTTTAATTTATTTCAAATCTACATTTCATTGATGTTCCTTGCATTTTTACCTAACCGTGTTCTTTGTATTTACTTTGGCTGATGTGTCATTGCATAGTTAGGTGAAAGGAAATAGCTCCGTGTTTTCCGAGTTGCTGACACTAAGGGGTGCTCTTAATCTTTTGAGTATTTTAAGGAGAGATCTAACTTCCAGTCACGTGCCAGCAAACACACGGATTCTTTGTGCTGAGATCTTCGGGGATCGTGACGAATGTCCAGTGCAGAACACACTCGACGTGTAGATGTCACACACCAGAGTTAACCGGCCTGCTCCCTACATTTGAAACTGAACATTTGGTGTTATTTTCAGAGTTCCTTGTGCCCTTTGAAAACTGTGTTTTCTTTTTTCTCTTGGTTACTGTGAAAACAGGGATAATAATTATTTAAGTGTAAAGTTTATCAGCCACTTTTTTTTTCAGTGTTGGAGCTCAAGCTAGGGCTTCGTGCTACCACTGAGCTACATTCCCCAGCTCCAGCCATCTTTTCTCTTTAGTGCTGCAGATCGAACCCAGGGTCTTAAAAGTGAACTATATCACCACCCCCCTTTTTATTTCTCTTTTCGAGATAGAGTCTTGCTAAGTCGTCCAGGCTGCACTTGATCCTACTGCCTCAGCCTCCCAGAGTGCTGGGATTGTAGGCATGAGCCACCATGCCGGGTTGCCACTACTTTCTTGGTATAGATATCCTCTCTGGTAATTTAAGATTTGTAAGCTCATTTAGTTCTCCAAGAACTAGTGCCCTACCCACAGGTATTGAGAAGTGTGAGTTATAACTATTATAGTGCTCTGGACCAGAGAAGTTTTATCACATGCTCTGGGGCCCCACGGGTAGTGTAAGGGGCAGAACTGAAATCTAGTTCCATGTGGCTCTGAAGTCACCTTTCTTCCACACTGGGAATGTTCCCCTGTGATGTCAGATCACACATCTATATCGCGGGTTAGCAAAGGACTAGTCGGATTCACTCTTATTCCATTTCTAGGCCCTTTTAGGACCAGTGGGGTGAGAGGACATTCCATAGCTGTGAAACAAAACTGAATTAGACCCAAAGAACTGGACCCGGAACTTGAATTGGCCTCCTGGAGCCAACTCAGGGAAAAACAGATAATTGGGAACTCTATTAGGAGAGCCCTCACTCCCCATAACCTGCACACATGAATGCCTACTGACCCTCCCATCTTCAGGGCTTGCCTTTCTCTTATCCCCAGGCTTCCAAAGCCTGGTTGTGGTTCCTACTAATGCTAGGATAGGGAGGAAGAAGCTCCTGCTTCCAAGAGAGAGACTGTGGACCAGCCCAGAGCAGGCGTCGGTGACCTGCAACTTTATCGGGAGTTGATGGGCTCCCATGAGGGGTGAGCACTCCTCTGGAACCCTAGAGGAGATTACCTTCTTCAGATGTGCCTCACTCAGGGGATCTTGGTATACTTTATAGATTGCTCATCATCTATAAAATGGAGAGTTTAGTTTTTTTTCAGAAAAATACTTGTATTCTGAAATAATTATAGACACCGAAAGTTGCAAAAATTATACTAAGATTCCTTGTCCATCTTTTCCCAATTTCCCCATAGAAACATCTTACGTAATTAGAGTATGATATCAAAGCCAAGAAGCCTGAGTTTGTATAATACTGCTAAGAGACTACAGACCGACCTTGTGCCTGAGCTCATTCACGCACAGGTTTCTGTATAACTCGGTGCAGTTCTGTCCCATGAACAGATTTGTGTGACTATCATCACAATAGAATTCCAAACTCTTCTTTGCATACAAAAGAGCTCTCTTGGGTCACTTCTTTGTATTTCCAACCACCGCACACTGTCCCTGGCCTCTGCATCCTGGTCTCTGGCAACCACTAATTTTTCTCCTTCTCTACAATTCTGTCAAATCAAGAACCCCAGATAAATGGAACCATGTACTACAATCTTCCAAGATTGTTTTTTTTCACTCAGTATGAAGCCCATGAGATCCAGTGATATAACTGTATGTACCAGCAATTCATTTCCCCTTATTGCTGAGTAGAATACCATCGTCTGGCTATACCATGGTTTGCTCATTTGTCCTCGGAAGGACGTTTGGTTTTTTCTTCCATGGGTTGATCATTACAAATAAAGCTGCTGACAACAGTCAGGTGCACGTTTTTGTTTGACTGTGTTTTCATTTTGGGGGGATAAATGTCAAGTAGGGCAATGGCTGCCCCATACAGTATGTGTGTAGTTTTGTGCAAAACCATTTTCCCGAGTGGCTGCGCCATTTTGCCTTCCCACCAGCAGCATATGGGAGGTGTAGTATCTTCTGCTTCCTCGCTGGCATTTGATGTTATCACTGTTTTTTTTTTCAGCTGCTATAAAAAGTGTGAACTATCTCAAATATCCCATTGTGGTTTTAACTCACCTTCCCCAATGGCTGATGGTGTTGAACAATTTTTATGTCATCCATGTTGAACAAACCTGTGCCTATTAGCCAATCAGACATCCCTTTGGTGAAATGTCTATTCAGTCCTCATGTGTTCATTATATGTCGTCAATCTGTGTCATTTTGAATATTGTGTGACTTTCAGTTGGTTTTATAGCCAGTGGACTACAAAAGAGGCCCCAAAAAGGTGGCTATGAGACACATGTTTGTTCTGTATCAATACAAAACCCCTCTCCTTAGCTTTGTTTGTAGTTGGGTAAATGAAACTTACTTTGGAAAATCAAAGAAAGACAAAAAAAATGGATATTGTTTTTCTTGTTGCTGAAAAGAAATCTTGCTGCTAAATAGAGAGAAAAAGGTAATTAGAAGTTGTATGACGTAGGAAGCTGTCTTCTAATGTGTTGTCTTCTACTTTGCTATCATTTATTACTTGAGAACATTAAAAAAAATGGATACTACTTCCTTTTCTTAAAAAAGTGAAAAAGTTTTCTAATGAAAGTCTTAAAAACCTGAAAATTTCTTTTTTGTTTTCTGGTTGAATCGTTTCTTCATTGATTATTGAGTTTTTGAAGAAGTTCGATTAAGTCAATGCACATGAAAATACTGCTTTCTCCCTTCCACTCTCAATTAGGGTTCATCATTCCTGTCTCTTTGGCATTAATCTGCTAGGCCTCCTCTCTGATCGTAACTCCTTCCCTCCATTCTTGCTTACTCTAACTCTACCCATTCTTTTCACAGTCTTCAAGTCTTTTCTCCTTCCAGAAATCTTCCATGGCAGTTCAGGCCCTTCGTGGTCTCTTTTCTTCTGATCTTCAGTGGCACGTACGGAGTCACAACCACACAACCTAACGAGAGAAAATTTTGAGAACTGTTCGACTGTTTTCCCTGGCCTGGTGCTATATTTGGAGCCTAAGACTCCATGAGTTGTAAGAAGAACGAGCTATTGTTTTATGTCCCAATAAGGAAAAATCAATATTGCAATTAAAATACAGCACACCATTGAGTATAACACACACTGATTTCAGTGACAATGTGAAGACAATGTGCATCTTAGGATAGAAAAGATGTAGATTCCTTTTTTTTTTAATAGACTCAGTGAGGCTTAAGGGTTGCACTTAAGGTCATCCTTGGTGATAGAGTAGGGGTTTGCACACCTACTGGGTCCTGGCTGTTCTAGTTTCTAGAAGGAACTGGAAAGTTCCTTTTGCTCGTTAGCCTTTTTTTCTATGAAATACAACTTTGAAAAATTTCTGCTGTATTGTGGCTTGAACCCAGGGCCTTTACACTAAGCTGGTCATTTTATTTCGTTTTGTTTTAGACAGTGTCATGCTAAGTTATCAAGCTGGGCTCAGACTTCCATGTGCCAGGACAACAGTCACACACCAGTACTCCTGGCTTACTCTTTCATCTTGAGTGGTTTTGTATATGTTGGTTCTTTCTCCTAAGGTCCTTGATATAAAAAATTTAATCATAGAATGATCTGGCATTCTATACACCACAACAATGTGCATAGCAATACACCAGCCATGTTGATCTGGGGATGAATGGAGAAGGAAATGTGCTCTCTAACCCAGTAGACTATTATGCAACTTTTAAAATGTAGGAGATTCAGATATACACTGCAGTGTGCATGAAACTTGAGGACATGCTAAGTGAAATAAGCCAGTCACAGAGGACAAGTCCTGTGTGATTCCACTCTAAGGGCTACCCAGATTGGTCAGACCACAGAGGCAGAAAGAGAAGGGAGATTTCCAGGGGGCGGGAATGGGGGTGGGGATGCACATTGATGCTTAGTGTCACAGTGTTTCTCCATTTGGGAAGAAAGAAGAGGGCTGGTGGCAGGTGGTGGTGACAGCTCACGGCATTGTGAATGTGCTGAATTCCTTAATGCCCTTGAACTGAGCACCTAAATTAGTAAGGTGATAAATTTATGTTGTGTGTATTTCACCACAGTGATTTTTTTTTAAAAAAGCTCTTTGAGGAGAGATCCCACAGCCTTGCATCCCTGGCTGACCCAGAGCTGGCATCGGTGGGAGGCTTGCTCAGGATGCTCAGTGCAGTCAGCCTCCTGTGTCGAGTACTCCAGACACATGCAGGTGTGCGACGGTGTGGAAGGGGCTCCGGATCCAGGATTGGGTGACATTAATAGAAAAGTTATTTTTCCAGATGGAACAGTTTAGGAGAGCTTCCAGGGATAAGAGTCTCAAACTGGGCCTGAGAAGATAGCTGGTATAATTTAGTGTTGGAGTGGAAAATGTGTGACTTTCAGGAGGAAATTCTGGAGGCCCTGAAAATGGGGTGCTCTAGCAAGGATCTGGAGTGTCCTCCAAAGGCCTGTGAGTTTGGCATTACTGGAAGTGGTAGAAATTTAAGAGGCGAGACCTCATGGAAGGAAGTTACATCACTGGGAGCATGGCCATGAGGGTGATGTCAAGATTCCAGCCCCTTTCTGCTTCTCTCTCTTGTTACTTCCTGGTCACCATTAGGTGAGCAGCTCTTCCTGCCTTGTGCTCCCACCATGATATACTGGGCCACCACATGCCCCAAAACAATGTGCCAATGAGCATCAACTGAACACTCTGTAAGCCAGAGTAAACTTTTCCTCCTGATGGGTGACCACTTTGGATATTTGGTCACAGTAATGGGAAGCTGATTAACACATGAGAGTGGATGAGGGGCAGAGAGTCTGTGTGGAGGGAAGGGAGGTAGGGACAGTGACCTGTGATAGATGGCACGGGATGAGAAGGGCTGCCTGAGAGAGGAGCCAGGGGGCAGACATGAGCGTTTGCTTGCTTATTTATGAATGCAGTAAAACATACATAACATAAAATTTACCATCTTATCCGTCTCAAGTGTACAATGTCTTGGTGACATTAAACACATGTGCATTGATGTAGATCCATCACCCTCATCCACCTTCGGTTTTTCATCTTCTCCAGCTGAAACTCCACATCTATTCAGCAACAGTTTCCCATTTTAGCTTCCTCACTCCCAGTAAGAAGAGTTTGGCTTTGCACCAACAAGTACAGAAGAGTCTTCACTCCAAAGTCAGAGGGCCTAGAGTAGGTGTTGCAGTGTTGAGGGTGAGAGGAGCAAAGCCCCCCTTGAGCGGCCCACATGTAAGGGCTCCACAGTGAGTAGGATGACCTTCAGTCCCAGAGGGATACATGTGCAAGGTCCCAGGTCTGGATTCACATGGGCCCAGACCTTCTGCTGACCCCGCCACATACATCCCTCTAGGGTCCTCAGAGAGGCTTAGCCCTGCTCTGTTCTGCCTGCTCAGTTAGCAGTTATTCTCCTCAGATCTTGGGGGAGTAGCTGGGTCCCAAGCTGACATGGCCCCAAGGAGTTGGCAAGAAGTGGAGGCATCACCCAGTGTGGGCAGGAGAGAGGGACGCAGGACACACGTGGCTCTCAGGGAAGGCCTCCAGCCCAGCTGGGTTTGAGAAGGGACTGGAGTCCTGGCTGCTGCCGTGGCCCACGTGTGAGGGAGGAGAGCTGTGTTGGGGAGAGGGTGAGCGGCTGAAGGGGAGAGGCAACCAGTGCGAGGCTGAGGTTGAACTGGCAGGACCAGTGATGTTACCTACAGGGAGCAGGTGTGTTCTCCAGGGATCGCTTGCTGTGTAATGACTTCAGTTAGCCCACAGTAACAGCCTTCTACACTCCAGCAACACCACACAAGGGCCCTTTAGGGGAGGGAGATCTGCATTCGAACCCAGCATTCCCACGGTCGCATGAGTTTGTGAAGTCATTAAACCTTCTGAATCCCGATTTCCTCCTTCATAAAATGGGATGAGTGCCAGCATCTACCTCCCGGGGTTGCACTGTGGGCCACAAACAAGGAGTCTAAGGAGCCAAGGGGCGTCCGAGCAGAGTAGGTGCTTTACAAATGGTGGGTGCACGGAGAGCAGCCTTTCCCAAGCCCGCCCAGCCCTCTTTGTCCTGCGCAGAGTTCTAAGGGGGCCTGAAAGAGCCGAGATCCGGCACCTGCGCACCAGAATACTGGAGGGCTGTGGACACGGATGGCAGGCGGGCAGGGTCCCTCCTCTGACGGGGCCGCTAATTTGTTGATTTTGACATCATCAAAAAGGAAATTGTCCCACTTACCGTCTTTTTATTCCACGCTCTCCCCATCCACTCTGCACGCCTTCTTTTTCTATTTTTCAAATTTTTCAAACTCTGTGTCCCCATGAGGGCCACTGTGCAGGAGAATAATGTCACCCAACCTCCCTCCCTTCCCCTCCATGACAATCAAACACTCTCACTCTTTACAAGGCTTCCGCAGCCTCGGTTCACCTCCCTGCTTTCACCCTTTTGATGTGATGCTCATTTGGGTCATTTCCACCCAGAGGGCAAAAAATTAATGTTGAAGATCAGAAGGGTCAGTTGGCGTCAACCAGAATTTCACTCAGTAAATAGAAAGCAATGAAGAGTCAGGAGACAAAGATTTGGCTGGTTTAATGGAATTAGGGAGAAGATGATATTTCATCAGTCACATTTAAGAAAGACTGGGAAGAGACTCCTGTGGAGCCAAGTAACAAGGTGCTAATCATTCCAGGAATAGAATCAGGTAGAGAAAACCCTCTGCAAATGGACCTGCTGACTTTCGGTGATGAATTCCAGCTGAAAACCATTACACACGAGCAGGGAGGCTCCGTGCATGAAGGTGAGCGTGGCCCCGGGGAGCAGGGAGCCGCTTTCCACTTCCTGGGTGGCCAGCGCCCAAGAGCAGGACTTTCACTGAGTTTCTCTGGTTGTTCATGGGTAGTCACTCACAGAAAAGAGCTGTTTCGCCCCACCCCCGCGGCTTTTGTCCCCTCCTCTACCCAGAACTGAGGAAGCCCCTAACCTTCCTTGAGGGTTTGGTTTGTGAAAAGCACAAACTTTCCCAGGTCCCACAGTTGCTTTTCAGAATTACTCTGCCAGATGCTTTTTGGAACCCAATAATTTCGCTAGAATTCAGTAATGCACATCTTTGGGAGAGGAGGAAGGGAGGAAACAGAGCTTGGCCAACAGGTAGACATTGAAAGGAGAGAGCGAGGACGGACAGGAGGGTTGGCTGGTATGGCGTAGTCCATGGGGACACATGAGGACCGAGACAAGAGGGAATAACATCTGCAGCATTGGAGTGTCAACACACACACAGCTCTTGGTCCAAAGGAAACACGAGACAGTTTATTCTGAGCCAAATACCAGTGGCCGCGGCCTGGGGAACACGGGTTCAGGTTACCTTGAATAATGTGTTCCGTTGTAGAAGAGGTTACATCAACTTCAGAGTCACACTACAAAAGGAACCCGTAGACCAATGTGTTCACCAAATACGTAGGTGGGGCCTTCAAGTGGGCAGGTGACACTTCTCAGAAATCTCTTCGGCAGATGTCGGATGTTATCTGGCAGCATCCTTAGCTTTAGAGGTGGTGGGGGTGCAGGTCTGCCGAGCTTGGCAATACATTCTGAGAGCTTTTCCTAATTGGCATGAGGGTGTTGGGTCAAATATAGAGGTTGAAAGTAAATGCCGGAAAGGGAACCAAGATAGCCCAAGACTTACTTTGGCTCTCGATCTGTAGTATTCCATCTCTCCACCATCACCATGTTCCAGGTAACCAAGGTCAGTCTTCAGATCCCTCAGTGTTGATGTGGCTTCTTCAGAGAACTTCAATTCCATACAAGGGAGTCCTTGGAGGGACACGCTAACCCCTGTAATAAGAAAAATGATCATCCAGCCAGATGAAGTCTCCACCTGATTTGTCACAACAGATGTGCATTTGTATATGTCGTAGAACTTCCAGTCACTCACTTCCTGCAGTGCTATTGCAAAGTAGAGGCCTGTTAGAGGGATGGGTGCGTGGACTGTGGTCCCCTGGGAAGAAGGAATGACAGCTGCTCTTTCCATGGGGAGTGTGTGAGTGAAAAAAGTAGGCATGCAAAGTAAATACTCTGACTTCGTATTCATAAGTCAAACCCTGAGAAGCCTCCGTGTAGGCCGGCGTGCAGATGCAGATGGCTACACATGGGTGAGAGGCTGAGGGACCTGTGGGGTGAGCAGGGGGGAGGTGCCACGTGGAAGAGACAGGTAGGAGAGTAGGCAAAAGGGAAGATCCTAGGTCAATAACCAACTTGCTATGTATGATATAACACCGCTTACATGAAACCTATGTATCCCTCCATCCATCCCTCCATCCATCCCTCCATCCATCATCCATCCATCATCCATCCATCCAATCCACAAAAGAATTTAGCTGAAGGAGCATTATCTCTCCAAATTAAGTCACAAGGCTTATTACAAAGGAATATGTAGACAATGAATTGATTTCTATGAAAACAAATGCTGTTTCTATGTGTACAGACATTTGGTTCTGTCTCTTTAAGCAAGGAGAGCATGTTGCCATGCCCTGGGTCTGAAGAAGTACTCTTTGGTGGTGTTTCATAGACATTTGTCCCCTGAATGGGTCAGGAGGCCTTTGAGGCACACGAAGCAGTTCTGCTCACTATCTGACCAACTTGCCCAGAGAAAAGCAATAGTGCAAGGGCCTAAAGTTTGAGGCAGAGGAGCTCCTGGAGGTTGGTGAGGGCGGGTCCTTGCTGAGATGTGACCGTCTTGTTTGACTGACTCTCTTTCTTGCTGAGTCTCTTCTGGGTTGCAGGTCCTATGTGCTGGTGAGGAGCACAGAACCAGCAGTAATGAGAAATAAGCAAAGTTTCACGGCAAATAAACAGGCTGTTGGCTCCAGCCACATCAACTTGCCCTAACGGCTTGTGAAGACTCGTTCTCTATTCATCAGCCAGGAGCTAGAATGGAAGCCTGCGTCTACCTGAGCCCTCTGGGGATTGTAGCTGATCCCGACCTCAGTTAACATTTCCTAGACACTGGAAAAGCCAGTGTTCTGGAAGGGCTGACATGTTTATAGGGATTGGGATTTGGGAGCATTTGGAACATTCTTACCCTGTTTACTTACTGTGTGGGATTCATGGATGCTCTTTCGTCATCTCCAGCTCTCCTGTGTTTCCCTTTGTCAGATGCACCATTTACTCCTCTTGCAGATGACGACATCCAGGGCAATAACTGCTAACTCGCTGTAGAAAGCGTTTCCCAAGCATTGAACACACAATGGAAAAACTGGAAACTCTTCATCACTTAAGTTAGGAAATGCGTGCGATGAGCTGATGTATTTTAGGCATTCGATGGGAACCCTCTGGGGCTTTAAATTCCCCGCCCCGGACAAATGCCATGTGATAGTCGGGACAGTGGGGAGACAGCACTTCTGTGGTGGCAGCTGGCCAGCCGTCCTAGTGGAGAGAGATTGCCGGAAACTGCGGCAGGCCATGGGGTGCTTTCCCAGCTGCCCTTGCATCTAGGTGGCCTGTATGACTGGTTTTGGCAAGTGGGTACCACTTCCCGGTCTAATGTGATTTAGAGCCTGTTATGAACTGCAGTGTGTACCCCTCAAATGCAACCCCCAGTGTCTCAGAATGTCACTGTATGTGGAAACAGGGTCTTTAAAGAGGTAATTAAGTTACGTGAAGTAAAATGAAGTCACCAAGGTGGGACCTAATCCAAAATTACTGGTGTTCTTATAAATAGAGATCAGAGGACACACACACACACACACACACACACACAGACACACACACACACACACACAGACACATGGCCATGTGAGAATACAGGGAGCAGCTGGTAATACACAAGCTGAGGAGTGAGGGCCCAGGAGAAGTCAACCCTGTCTACACCTTGATTTGGACTTATGGAAAATAAATCTCTTTTATTTCAGTCTCCCAGTCTGTAGTGTGTGATGGCATCCAGAGCATACCCATGCACCACGAGCACGCTTCCTCTGCTCTCTTCCTGTCTTTGCTGGGGTGGGTGTGCTGTGGGTGCTGAGGACAAACTCGGAAGCATGGTTGAAGGTGATGGACTCTGCCAGCCTGGATCTCTGACTAGTTCTGTGGATTGCAGCCTGCCCTTGGCAGCAATCAGGAATGTCCGCTTACGATTTTAAGACAATGAGAAATAAACTGCATTCTGTGAATCCATGGAGGCTTCTGAGCTTTATCTGACAGCTATAGTCACCCTGCCTAAAGGAAGGCATGTTCAGGGTAGATGGGAACAGGCGACCCACTTGGGAGAAGAGCAGCACTGTGAGGTGGGGTTCTCTGTGGCCACAGAGCCTCTGGGATGGCCAGGAAGAGTGAGTTCAAGCAGCCACGACAGCTCATTAATTACTAGATGGTCCCTGGAGTTGGGAGGGGGGTATGGAGGAAGCAAATACTTAAAGCCACATGATGCCACAGAAAAGATAGCATGATGTGGGACTAAAAACCCTGGATGAATGACTCTCATTTAGCAAAACGATGGGTTCCATACTGATAAACAACAGCTGTGGCAGAAAATACAAAAAGTTCATGTTTATGTTGGCTTCCACCGTCAAGACTTTTCATGTAGAGGGTATTTTGTGTAATGTTTTCTGACTAAGTTATTTAAGAAGTCACCAAAGCACCCAAGCAATTAAGAGGTGGGTGGTCTATCTTGATGGGTAAACAACATAATTTATCTGTGGTCCTTTTAGCTCCTGCTGTTGGAATGAGTTCCAAGTTCATGAAGCTCAGTCAGAGTGAAAATCGAAAACCGTGCTTGGCTGGAATGATCTCTCATCCAAACTGGGAAGCCCCAGCAGTAGCATGCATGTGGCAGACTGGGACGGGAGCCTGGGGCTGGAGCCATCTGCAGGTGCCAGGCTGCCCCTCTGCCTTTCCAAGAAGGCTGTGTTGCAACAGGGCTAACCTGGAAGCCCCTCATGGTATCAGAGGTCCACTGTTTTGCCCATTTTCTGGCTCTTTTCCTCCCAAGTTCACAAGGAGGTCATGCTGCCCTGCACAACTTGGCTAGCTGAGGCCATGTCACTTGCTCTGGTGGGTGAAACCCAAGCACACAGGCTGGGTGCCACTTCTGGGTGAAAACGTGTAGGAGATGCAGCCTGGCTCATGCACCCTGCCAACATGATGGCGGAGCACACACATTCTTGGCATGCAGGTCTACATGGAGCAACTTGCAAGATGGAACCACCATGGAGAGATTGTTATCTGGAAGGTGTCCCAGATCCTTAACAGACTCTGAAGAGCTCACCTTCTGTTCAGTTAGTCACTGAGATGTGAAGGTTCCTTTATTACTTTTTTACCTCTTCTATTCTGACTGAAACTCAGCATAGATCTATAAATGTCTCCGAATGTTTAATTGAGGCAAACAAGACTGCTACATTATCCATTGTCCTCTACTCCTGTCTAGTTCCTTTTCCTGTTACTGGGACAAAATATCTGACAACCAAAGTTAAAGGAGGAAAATTCTATTTCAGCTCAGAGTTTGCAGAGGTCTCAGTCCATAGTCAGCTGGCTCCAGAGGCATGGCAGAGGGGCATTGCAGAGGAGAAACAGTCCATAGCATGGCAGACAGGAAGAAGCAGGCAGCCTGCCTTTCGCTTTTATCCCATCTACAAGCCTTTTGGGTGGTGCCACCCACACTCAGAGTGGGGCTTCTGTCTTCATTAAATCCATTTGGCCACACCCAGAATTATGCTAATTATAATCAGTGGGCTAATTCAGTACCACACACCCTTAATCCCAGTATCACACACACTAGATCCAGCCAGCTCAGAAAAGTCTCACCCAGGAGCACACGAGGCTTTGTGGGAACATCTAGATACAAGCCATGACACCTCCCCGAGATTACTAGAGCCATTTCAGTGGAGAATATAGGTATGTAAGCCAGGGGTGGCATCTCCCAGCCTCCATTGCCAGGAAAGGGCTTTGTAATGGGTTCTTCCAGTGGCAGCCTACAGTGTCCTGGATAAAGATGATTTCTTTCTTTCTTTCTTCTGAGCAGAAACAAAATGATACAGGGAAACAGGATATGCCTCCACGTGTCCTGCCTTGGTCGAAAGGAAGGAAGCTGCCTCTCTCAAGACTCTGCCTCCATCATGTGTGTCTGAGTTCCTGTTCTGAGGGGAGGTAGCTGCCATTCCGTGAGCTGCCCCATGGAGATGTCCAGGGACAAGGAACAGAGGCTGACCTCTGTCCAGCAGCTAGCAAGGGCCTGAGGCCTCAGCCCACACTCCCCACAACCCACAGCCACGGTAAGTGAGCGCAGACGTGGACCCTCTCCCTGCACAGCTTCAGAGGAGGCTGCCGTCCTGGCTGACAGCTTCAGGAGAGATCTGAAGGATGGCCGAACACACGTTCCTGACCCTTAGAGACTGCAGGGCTGGGAATGCTTGCAGTTTTAATGAAGTCTTGGGGACAGTGAGCTACACAATAGTTAATGAGTACTCTGGCGCAAAGGGTTTGCGTGGCAGCGGCAAGTGTCATTAAGGGAAGGCCCTGCCCTCCTCTCTCCTTCCCTGTCCCCCTGATGGCTAGAATGTCACTGGAAAGACACTGGGCCACGAATTCAAGGGATAAACTTGAAGCTGGCAGAAGGGGCCCAGTCCCTGACAATCTGGGGGCCGACTTGACTGTCCCCCTTCTCTCCAGTTTAAGCCATTTTGACCTTGGGGTTCTTCGTAAGAGCTAAACCTCTATCATGACTAGAACATTTACTTGAGCTCTGTTGGGTGGGAACAGAAGTTCCCTTCAGGAAGTGAAATGTCCCATGACCAAGATGCTTCAAAGAAGTCGAGAGACTTGTATACTCTAAGGTGACCAAGAGGCTTGAACTCAGATGTGTCAAAGCCATTTTCTTTCTTTAAAATGGCAGATGACAGAAATCAGTCTCTTGAAAATGAGGCTAAAGCTACATTTCAGGCAGGCTGAGGACTTGCGTTTGTATTCATGAGAATTATTCTGTAGATCAGGTTAAATAGCTCTTTTCAAAAGAAAAATAGGTGTCTGCATGGATTGTGTTCATGCTGGAATCTCGGAAAGTGGTCTTTTTGCATGCCCTGAGCATGCCCAGGAGTGGCCGCACCCATCATATCACTGGGGACGCTGGTGCTGTGTGAGAAGTCAGCTTTCCCTTGGGTGGAAAATGAGCTGAAAGAGCTCATTCACTGAGAAGAGCTATGGGCTGCATAGTGATGCAGCCTTCTCTACGACCCTGCTATTTGCTTTTCTAATCCCCACAGTTAATGCTGTGAGTTTTACAAATAGCTAAAATAGGACAGATGTAAAAACCATCATTGACATCTTGCGGCCCGAAGCCGTCCACTTCGAGACCAAAGCAGAACCCTGCCAAAGAGCGCCCTGTTTTCACTTCTGATTTAATCCCTGATCCTGTGCCTACTGACCATGAAAATAGACAAGCACAAATACCTGAGAAGAAATCAACCTATCAGGCACAAATAAAGACTTGAATAAAAGGAATGGTCTGTCTTTTATTCTATTGGGAGACATGGCTATAAAGGGCCATTTTCCCTAAATTATTCTATTTAATTCAATATCATTTCAGGTAAACAGCTCAACAGAATTTGGGGAGAACTTGAAAAATTATTCTAATGTTGAGCTGGAAAATAAACATTTGAAAATAACCAAGGAATAATTTGGAAGAGAATAAGGGAAGACTTGTCTTATACAAATGAAATATATTCTTACAGTAATAAAACAGTTACAGTAATAAAAACAGTGTGGTCCTGGCCCAGGAAAGGACAGGTAGATTAATGGGCTGGAACAGGGAATCCAGAAATAGACTCAAACAGATCTGAGAGTGTGGTGCATAAGAAAGACACCGTGTCAATTCGAAAATAAGAAAACAACCTAATAAAAAATGGGGCACAGGATTGGGAGAGATACTTCAACGAAGATCTAAAATGGCAAATAAACACATGAGAAGGTGCTCAACGTTGTTGGCCACTGAGGAAACGCAAATTAAAACCAGAATTCTAAAAAAGCATGTTTATTAGAGTGGGTTAAGAAAACAAATGAACAAACAACGGCAACAAAAACCAGGGCAACGCGGCAGCCGACTCTCCTGCTGGCACTCTCACACGCTGCTGTGGCAGCGCAATGCAGCAGTGACTCTCCTGCTGTGGCTGCTGCCTCTGCTTTGTGAGAAAGTTGCCACATGAGATGATCCAGGTATCCCACTTGTCCTGTGGCATAAAATACCAAATAATATGATCGCCACCCCAAGATTTACCCAAGAGAGATGAAAATGGGTGTTCTGACAAAAACCGGTAGGCGAATGTTCACAGCACAGAAAACAGAAAACACCTTGGAGGTTCCTGGTGAGCAACGTGTCTGTACGGTGGAGCACTATGCAGCAGTCGTGGTTGTGGGCTGTCCATCTACACACGCCGCCTACGTGGAACTCCTGTGTCGTGCTCAGTGGAAGAAGCCCCTGGTGCTTGCACACTGGGTGTCCTCCGAAATCCTGTGTGTTAAAGGCTTGGTCCCCAAGATGGCATTGTGGAGAGGTAGTGGAAACTTCGGGAGGTGGGGCTCAGGGGAGTGCTCTAGGGTCACACCCTGGAGGGGGACTGTGGGACCCTGGCTCCTTTCTCTTCCTATTACTTCCTGGCCATGAGGTGGATGGTCTGCTCTACCACCTGCCCCTCCCTATTACCTTCCAGATCCCCACCAGAGGCCCAAAGCGACAGGCCCACCCAGTCTTGGATTGGTACCTCCAAAACCATGAACCAAAACAAGGCTTCTCTCTTTATACATTTGTTATCTCAGGTACTTTGGTATAGTAACTTGAACCTGACCAACACAGAAACCATTCCCAAAAGCTGCCTATCAGGTCATTCCACCTTTGTGACGTTCTGGAAAAGGCAAACTGTAGGGAAGGAGAAGAGATTATTGGGTAGGCCTGGGTTGGGAATGGGGTAGGAATTGACCACAAAGGGGATGCAAGAGGTAACTTGGGGATCATTTTGAACAGTTCATATCTTGCTTTAAATGATGGTTACCTGACTCTATACATGTGGGCAAACTCTAAATCCAGGCTGAGGATTTAGCTCAGTGGTAGAGAACTTGCCCAACATGCATGAAGCTCTGGGCTCCATCCCCTACACCACAAAAACAAAACTCTATACACCAAAGATGAATTTTTGTGACTGTAAAATAAGAAAGAAATTTAAAAAGATGTCATGTTGTCTTTGAGTTAAAAAAATTAATTATATAGCATATGGGGTGCGGTAATAGGCAAAGACTTTAGTAGTAGAGGTAGATCTTTCTTCAGACCACACCTCACATGAAAATAAAGGACAGGTAGGTGGGCTGAGGATCCAGGGGTGGGTCACAGACAAAACTATGATGGATTTAGTTATAGGTCACATCGGCTTTTATCTGAGATCCGTGCAGCCCGCAGCCTCCACTCTATAAAATAGAGTGAGAACCCTCCTCCCCCATCTCAGGGCAATGCGTTCGTGAGGTGGGAACAGAAACAAAGCAAGAGCAAAAGGCTCGCTACTTAATATCGGGTCACGTCAGGCCACTTTTCTGAAAAGGTGACAGCAGAGGAAGCCCAGGTAGATCTCTCACTCGCTCAGGTAGATCGGAATCTCCTGCACTGAGCACACCAGGCTGTTGAAATCACGTCTCTCCTCTCGCTCTCAGCTCGGTGATGTGGTACCAGGCACAAGAGACTCCAGTTTGGTTTGGTCTGATCCACCCCGGGCCCCGGCAGGAGCCCTACCCTGAAGAGCGGCCTCTGGGCATTTTATTTAACATTTTAAACACAGAAAATGTGAAAATGTTGTGAGAAAATGTGGGTGGATAGTCTTATAGTCTTGGTTGGGAGAAGTCTTTCAAATAATCATGACGGAAATCCACAAACCCATGTTATTTGATGATGTACAAATAGAAAACTATTGGATAGCAAAACTAAATAAAATAAGCATACTGAAAACTACATGGATGAAAAGGCTTACAGGCCCATGGTAAAAAGTAATTTTCTCATTAAACAAAAAACTTACAAAAGAAAAAAAGTAAAAGAAACCCAAATGAAAATTTGCAGAGAACACTGAGCAAGCAATTTATAAATTAACCAGTGAGCACCTCATTAATAGTTAAAGAAAGAAAGAAAGAAAAGTGGCAGTGAGCTTTGTTGGCTCATTCGACTGACGCAGAGTGAAGGGCCGATAGAATCTACCAGCTCGGCGCACGGAACACAAGACGTCTCCAGAGCGCTTTGTGAGTGCGTGAAGCTGCACAGCTGTGTGGGGGGCGCCGTGCACACCGCAGCCGGGTTCCCCTCAGGAGACACTGACACAATCGGAAAGACAGACTCTAGGACACTGGCCGCATCACTGCTAACGTGGCTGCTCTCCGTGACCTCAGGTGTGGGATGTAAGATGAAGAAGGGCCTCAGCACTGGGGCCAAAGGTAATCAGGGCCCTTCCACCTCTGCCTTTCTTCCTCTCCCGCAGTGGGCCACCCTCAGGTCATAAAGAGGTGGCCAGAAGAGAGTCATCAAAACGTGAACAGGCCACGTCCGAGGGGGTGAGATTTTCCTCCCCTCTTTGTACTTCGCTGCGTTGCTTGAATTCTTCAAGCAGAGAGCGTGCATCCTTCTGATAGAGAGTACTGCATCTACTTGAAGAGGGCAGACCCTTGAACTGCCCAGGCTCACCCATCCAGGGTCCCCCTGTGCCTTGTAGTCTTTCCCACTTCCCTGGCCTCCTCGCCCCGAACCCAGGCAACCCCTCACGTGCTTTCTCTCACTGTAGACTAGTTCTCATTTGCTAAAATGTATAAACACAGAACGAGACAGTTCGTACTCTTGTAGGTCTGACTTCTTTTACCCTGTGAAATTATTTGAAGACTTACCCAAGGGGTAGCGTGTATTCAGTATTTCCCTCCTTTTCATTGCTGAGTAGTATTCTGCTGTGTGAATTAACTGACACTTCTTTCATCCGCCTATTGATGGACATTTAGGATGTGTCCATTCTGGGATTCTTACAAATAAGGCTGCCTTGAGCCTTCACACAGACAATGATCATTTAATTAGCCATTCTAATGGGTATGTAGTAGTAATTTACTGTGGTATTAGTTTGTATTTGTCTAGTGACTGAAGCCATTGAACACCTTTTCGTGCCTTATTTGCCACCCTTATATCTTCTCTGATGACATATCTACTTATATCTTTGGCTTACTTTTTAAATTTGTTTCTTAAAAATGTTATTATTGAAGTCTGGGGTTCTTTATCTATGTTGGACACGAGTCCTTTGGCAGATAAGTAATTTGCAGATACCCCCTCAGTCTGTAGCTCGACTCCTCATTTTCACCACAGCGTTTTTGGGAAGAGCAGACACTTCTCATTTTGATCACATTCAGTGGATTAACCTAATCATTTATGGATCACACCTTTGGTATCGTGTTTTAGAAATCTTTGACAACGCGCATCGGAGCCAGGACTCAAACTCACACTCAGGCTCCCAAGGCGGCGCACTTCCCACCACCCGTACTGTGCCTGAGAATCCGCCGGCAGCTGTTGGTGCGGCCTCGGGCACAGGCCAGGCACCGAGGGGCCGTGTGCAGGACAGTCAGCCGTTTCCACGGTTGCCGCGATGGGCACTGGGAGATAAGGCAGAGGAAGGGGGTGGCATGGAGGTGGCTGGGAAGGTGGCTCTGAGGGCTGGGTCGGCAGGGAGTGGCAGGGCCCGGAGCAATGTTTGCCCGAGGACAGTGGGGTCCTGGAGGGGAGCAGTGCGGTGAGGTGACAGAGAGGTGCTGGTGGCCCTGGTGGGTAAAACAAGGACCAAGGCTGCCCCAGAGTGAGACGGAAGCCACTGGCGGGCTCTGAGCAGGACCCCAAGATGCCCAGGCTGCCCGTGGAGAGCAGATGGACAGAGGTGGGGAGCCCACAGGAAGAGTTTTCCAATCCAGGCAGGGTTGGTATCTGGGCCCGGCTGGTGGTTGGCACAGATGAGAAACAGCTCTCAGCAGGGAACTGGGACAGCAGATGACATCGAGAGTGGCACAGGAAGAGAAAGCTGCTTTAGTTTTAAAGATAGGAAATGACAGCCTGGGACAAATCCAAAGGAGGATGGGGCCCAGCCTCAGCCTGAGTGCATGCAGAGTCCCCGCTGTGCCAGCCCTGGACCGACGGGACTCCAGACTCTGTCCACACTGCGCTCGCTTCTCTAGGCCAAGGAAGCACTTGAGGAGAGCACGGAGCGCCCTCCGGCAGCAAAGGTCATCTTACTAATGTCCACCTGGGGCCCCACGGCCAGGTGCTGGGGTACCAGGCCCACGCTGAGCTCGGTGTGTTTACCTTTCCACCTCAGTTTTGGAAAAAGACACTGGGGGCAGGTTTAGGCTAAGGACCGAATCTTCCATATTTATATTTAAATCCTAAGGACAGAGGGCTGCCCTGGGAGTTGGGTTGGTTCCTGTCAGACCCTCCCTCTCCCTCTTTCTCTGTGCACGTGTGCGTGCATGTGTGTGTGTGTGTCTGTTACGTGCACGCCGGTGACTGAGCACAGGCCTGGGCATTCCGGTCAAGCTCTTTATCCCTGATCCAAACCTCCAGTCACCAAGACTCACTTTAAAATTCATCTTCATCTCGTGAGCGTTGACTTGGACAGACATCTCCAAGACAGCCCACACTTGCAAAAGAAATTTTCCAAGCAGTGATTTCAAAACAACCGGGACGTGCGCCCGCAGCAGTGTGGAGAGTGACAGAGAGACTCCTGGAAGCATCCCGATAAAACTTGCAACCGGGAAGGAGGAGAAGCAGGCCGGACCCTCGGTTCCGACGGGCCGAGAGGGGCACCCCACCCTGCAGGGCGCTTCGTGGCGTCTGCTTTTCCTACAGCCGGCTGCAGCGCTTCTGTGGCGTGCGCTCCCGCGGGAATTTTCAGGGCGAGAGGAACGACAGACGCCCAGACCCTTTCCTGAAATTCCAGTGTGAATTTTAATCTTAAAAAGAAGCCGAGGCAACATGATAACCCGGTTTGCCCCCGAGTATTTAGCTCGCGGAGACAGGATGGTGCTGTAAGATTTCTCTCCGGAGACACGATTGAAGACAGTCAACTGCCCCGTGAGAGGAACCTTGAGCAGTACGAATTCTGCCCATCAGGTGGCGCTGTTGTGCCGCAAAAGAAAACTTCCTTCTTACCGCGTCCTAAAATACTCCGAAACAACTTTTAAAAAAGAGGTCATCTTTTTCCATCCCACTCACTGCTAGCTTTCCACAAAATTAGAGGGCTGGCCCCCGTCTCACCCCACCTTTGGAGCAGGCACCTGTCGTGGTGCTGACCCCGCACACACCGTCCTGAATCCAGGTGTCTGCAAAGTGTGCTGCTTCCATTTCTGCGGAATCTTCTCTGCCCTGTTGTTTCCAGGGCGAATCCTACCGGCCCACTAGAGGACGGCTCTGGGCTGTCCAGAGGGGCTGAGGCTTATTTAAAATAGGACCTCTGTGGGCTGGAGTCCGCTTGCTCTGACCCGAGAATAGAGGGCTCAAGTTCGAGGCTTTAAAAGCCCCAAGTTAAAAATCTGTCATTTTAAACTAAGTCTTATCTTATCTGGGCAAAACCTATATGAGATGGCTCAGTGAATTGTGTGTGACTCTGCACAGGAGAAGTGTGGGCCTCAGCTTCCCTGGAAGTACTTCCTGTGCTCAGTGTGCAAAGAAGAAAGGGGTGTTCCACCGCGAGGCTGACCTCTGACCTGGGTGTCTGAGCTGTTCCCGGTCAGTCTTCAGGCACTTCCCCTCCCTGCTCCCAGATCTGGCATTTTGGCCCATCCCCACCTGAACTCTGAGCACAGAGCCCACACGGCCGCGTGTGCAGCTGTCTGAGGGTGGGATGTTTCCAGGGCACACGGGAAGCAGGTTCCACCCAGGCAGGGGCACAGCAGGACAGCACACCCCTCGTGAGGTCTGGGAACTGAGGGATGAATCCCCTAAGTCCTGAGCATACGACTCAGGTAGGGAAAACCGGCTGGATTCCCTTGTCTCCCGGCCTTGGTGGTTTCCGAAAGGGCCTTGCTTGAGGGGTAGTCAGGAGCTGTGGCTGTTACCTTCTGGGAAGAAGAGCCAGAGCTGGGGCCGTGACCTTGGGGACAGCTTTTCCGGTGGGTGGTCCGGGCCCAGTCAGGGCTGAAGGGGGAAGCAGGGGGGAGCCCGGGGCGCCCTGGGGCCTCTGGTGGCCCAAGAATTTCCTCTCCCTGTTCCCTGAGCAGCGGATCTGTGGATGCAGGCTGCGTGCGGAGAGTGAGTCAGCCCTGTGGAGAGAGATGGGTTGGAGCAAGGGTCACCTCCGTGTGGGACTCTCTGGAGTCGGCTGCAGCAACCGCTCTGAGCCAGTTTTCCCAAAGATGGCTCTTGGGGGCCTTTAGAGGACACAGGGGCTGGGGCACCTCAGTGGAAGAGTGTTTGCCTAGCATGCAGGAGGCGGGGGCTCCATCTCCAGTACTGAAAAACAAAGAAAAAAGATCCAACAATGAATCTCGAGGCATGTAGCAGGCCCAGAGTTCGAGGCCAAGAGACGAAAGCCGATCTCATTTCTACAGTGTTTTGAAGGAATAACTGTTCCAACAGGAACAACTCGTGCACAACTACAGCTATCTGGTTCTTAAACGTTTTGCAGCGCGCAGGCGCTGCAGGGCGGAGGGACGACGACGGTTCTCTGCACCGCGGTACCGAGGCCGCTGGTGACAACAGCCAACGCGCCAGGTCGCGAATCTGCACAGCGACCTGAGAGCTGGCAGGCAGGATTCCGGCCCCTTCGTGGCCGTGAACGCCGCGCTCTCCCGCCCGGACCGAGTGCAGCCCCGACCGCACGGCCGCGAGGTGGCGATGCGGGGCCGGGCCGGCCCTCTCGGGTCTGCCGCGCCCGCCACCCTCCGCCCGGGGCGCCCAGACGGCTTTCGCGCGCGCCTCGTCGGGGCTCTCGGGGCTGCCCGGCCGGCCGCAGACACTGAGCATTCTCCGCTCTCTGCGCGGGAGGCTTGACAGGGACCGTGCGCATCACCCGAGGACCCGGATTCGCGCCGCTTCGGCAGCTTCGGTGCTGAGTAACCTTAACTCTGCCGTTCGAGTCTCCTCACAAAGCTCATTTAATTTTTCTTTTTAAAGAAATGGAGGCTGTGTTTCCCAGACTGGTCTCCAACTCCGGGGCTCAGAGGGTCTCCTGCCTCACCCTCCCAAGTAGCTGGGTCTACAGGCATGTGCCAGTGGGCCTGTCTAATGCCAATTTTTTAAGAAATAGCTCTCAGCCGGGTGTGGTGGCACGTGCCTGTAATCCCAGCATTCTAGGAGGCTGAGGCAGGAGGATGGCAAGGCAAATTAAGGCCTAGCATGGGCAACTTAATGACTTTGTAATTAAAAAATAAAAAGGAATGAGGATGGAGTTCAGTGCAAAGGCCCTGAGTTCAATCCTTGTACTGCAAACAAAACAAAAAGCTCCCATGAAAGATTACCCTGAGACACACTGTCCTCCCACCCCAAATTCTACCTTGGTCTTACCAGCCCACCAGAGACCTAGGTACTTACTGGAAGAGGGTCGTTAAGGTCGCATTCTGTTCTAGGCACCAGGTGGCCTCTAAATGATGGACTTCTGGTCACAAAGGTGATGGTAACATCTCTCTCTTAGCTCTGGTGACAAGAGAATTTCTGATGTCGCCTCCCCCTCTGCCCTCCTTGCAAACAGTAGAGCTGTTCTGTGTGTCTTTTGCAAGTTGTGGTCCACGTGTCTCCCTCACCCCCGACTTGTTCTCTGCTGTATTAAATACATCCCTGCAAGTTGTTTCACCCGCCTTTCTTTTTCCTCATCTTAGAAAGCTTTTGTGTCAATTTCCAGGTTTTTAAAAAATTATTTCGCTTTTAAGTTTTATTCTGTTTTGATGGACAGATGCACATGGTACAGATGTAATGGCTTCTATGCACAAACATGTGGCGAAACAATATGCATAAGTCTCCTCTTCCCTGGACCCCTCCACAGCAGAAGCCGCCCCTCTGCTGTGTCTTGGGGTCCTTCTGAGACAGACACATGTACACAAGCACACAGAGGTTCTCCTCAACTTACGTGGGGAGCATTTTGATAAATACATCATAAACTGAAAACACTGTGAATCAGACATTCGTTTAGTCTAGGTGTGGTGGTGAACTCTGGGAGGCAGAGGCGGGAGGCTCCAAAGTTTCAGCCCAGCCTGGGCACCTTAGTGATTTAGTGAGCCCTTATCTCAATGTGAAAAATAAGAAGGAATGGGGATGCGGTGCAGTGTGAAAGCCCTGAGTTCTATCCCCAGTACTGAAAACCAAAACCGAAACCAGCAAATAAGAACAACAAAAAACTCAGTCCCCCTACTCTACCACACATCCTGGTTTAGCTGCATCGCACACTGAGGGTGCTGGGATTTCGGGACTGACAGGAGCTGCTGTTTGCTGCTTGCGGCTGCATGGAGAGTCCCGACTATCTAGCCTGGGAAAATATCCTGCTTCAAACTTGCAAGCACGGTTTCCACTCAATGGGTTTTGATTTACACCATTGTAAAGTCAAACCATTGTTAGTCAAACCATTGTAAGCCAGGGACCAAGTGTATATGTAAATAAATTTAACATTTTAACTACAATTTTGATGTGCACAGAGCAAAGTATAACTTTTCCCCAAGTTTCCAGCTGGTTTTCCTGTTTGTTCTTATGCACTTCATGATAAGACCTTGGAGGTCTTGCTGAAGAGAGCCGTGGCTTTCCTTAAAAACACACACGAGCACACATGCATGTGGAAACGGAGCACCCCTCATGCCTGGGCTGTCGTGGAAACAGGATTCCACATCCGTAAGGGAGGAGGGCCAGATGAAGCGAAGGTGTCCTGCGGCCCCTGGAGCCGCTGCAGTGAAGGCAGATCCTGCAGCGTGGCCGGGCCGGAAGCTGGGTGGTTCTCTGCTGGGGCGGCACAGCCTCAGCCTGTGGTGGAGGGGAACGAACTACACGAGGGAAACCTCAAGCCGTTGGCTCTGAAGCTTCAAACAAGTTCTTGTGGCTTTGGGTTTTCTTATAAGAATCAGAAAAATAAATTGGCTTTATCTCTATGTAGATGCAGAACGCGTTGAACTGCAGTATAAGATCACAGTCTCTGGAGTGTGTTTGGGGTGGGGCCAGTGCCGTCTATGTGACCAGCCACCTGGGCCCCCACTGAGTGATCCTGTCACCCATCAGGTGAGTCTGAGAAATGGTCCTCGCTCGACCTTTTCAGAAAAGGACAAATCTGCCTGACACGGACCAAGATCCCGGCCATGGCCCCTGAAAAGTGGAGGTGGAACTCTGCTGCCAATGCGGCCAGGCGCGGGTTATACTCCGAACAGGTCCTTCCCCAGCAGAAGCTGCCTGGAGGCAGGAGGGGTGTGCCAGGGAGACCCGAGCTCCTCCAGTGGGCAGCCCTTCACACGTGTAGTCTTATCGCCTGTACCGGGGATCCCACCGTGTTGTCTGTGGAAGAAGGAGATGAGGCTTAGATGAAGTGCTCTCTGTCCGGGGCCACAGTGCAGCTCACCAAGGGACACAGGAGAGAGAGCAGCTTGGACACTGAAGGGTAGTCCTGGCCTTTCAGGGTCCGGAGAGGGAACACCGTTTTTCCAACTTCCTCGTCCCTTCTGGGATCTTTGATAAATGGTTCTGGCCAAGTCAAAAGATCTGGGGATGCTGGCAGCAGCGGGTCTAACTGGGGGTGCTTTTCGCCCCCCGGGGCCGTGCTGAGACAGTACTGGTGGCGGCACTGTAGGAAGGCAGCTGGGCCTGATATGTGACGTGTGGCTGGCGCTGAGCACCCAACGTGCACAGGGCAGCTCCCCACAGCCTAGAACAGTGTGCTTCTGATGTGATACAAGTTGACAAGGCTGCAGAAACTCCGGTTCGGTGGTGTAACAGAGTCATCTGCTCTCTAAGTTTTAAGAAATGTTCACGAATCTTGAAGAGGTGCGTGGTTTTTCATCCTCCGCTCTAACTGGCGAATGGCGGACCTTCCTCAGCTCCTGCCGTCAGAGTCCGGGTGGCCAAATAACTGCAGAGTCCAAGTAACTCCCCCTGCCATGGTTTCAGTTACCTATAGGGAACAGAATCCAAAGACAGTAAGTGGAAAATTCCATAAATGAATAATTCCTAAGTTTTTAAGTATAGTGCATGCCGCTCTGCACAGTGTGATGGAATCTACCCGGAGTGGGATTATCCCTCTGCCAGTGTTTCCACCCTGTCTACACCACCCTCCCGCTAGGCGCTCTGAAGGGTTCTCTATCACCTGCAGTCTGAGGCATCGTCTGGCAGTATCTCCCCAGGAGAAGGCAGGAGCATCTACCTAAAGGCAAAGTCTTTGCTTTGCTGCAAATGTGTACAGCAGGATGGAGGTAGCTTCATTGAATGCAG